>NDXB01019227.1:285225-308500 GCA_002631895.1 Agapornis roseicollis
AATTAAAAAAAAAAAAAAAAAAATAAAGGGAGGTGGGGGGGAAATTTGACATGAAGAAAGAAATATCAAGGGTAAAGTGCAAGGAAGACTCAATAGGCTTGAGTATGAATTAATCTGCTTCACTCAGTCTTTCACTGTAGTTGGGAAAGTAAGTTATTATCTGATGGTAAATGGAGACTTGGTGTTCTTCGTTGTATTTCTGTGGGTGCATGCCCAGTGGTAGAATAGATCTAATAGTTGTGTGTTTACTATCTGAGGAAAAGACCAAGGCGATGCCATGTGCCGTTAGAGCAAGAGGATGGTAAGAGAGTATCCTCTATCCAGAAGATTTTCATGGCTTCAGTTCATCAAAGAAACTCAACAGCAAAAAGCCCCTCTGCTTCCAAACCTCCCTTTCCACCCTTAATTTATTTCTGATTTTAGAAAAGTCCTGGAGATACTCTTTTTGTACAGACTCCTCTTAAATCGGTTCGCAGTAAATATTTCATCTCTTTTTAAGAAAAAAACAAAAAAGGCTGAAAGTTCTTTCTTACCATTTTACCTGCATTTTGGTTTGAGACTTTTCAAGAAAACATTTTAAAAGCAATGAAATGCTAATATTAATGAAACACACCTTGAAGCAAAAGATGACTTAACAAGTAGTATATGGAGATGTATATTTAAGAATCATAGTAAATAAAATCACAGGAAATAAGGGAAAGAACAGCTGCAGGCCAGATCCATCTTAATTATAACTAGAAATACGGTGATGCAATGAAAGTGTGAAACATCTCTTAGTCCCAGAGAAACACAGCTCCTTGCATTGTCCAAGTTTCAATCCTTTTCAAATGCTGTCTGAAATAGATGAACTTTGCAAATTTTGCTAAAACAAACAAAAAATAAATCCTTATTTGGACCAGATATGTAAAAGTCACCCCTCTTCTAACAGGAGTGATGCTGCTGTTAATGGAACAGAGAGCAGACACACAGAATTATATCATTTGGAGCAAACATTTATTTGCAAATACAGGGTATTAGTCATGTAGCAAGATACCTTACATTTATTGTCTGAATTACATTAAGTGTATATTTAAGTATACTGTGGGTCACACAGTCATTGGATATTTAGGCAGATAAATTTTGTAAATATATTTGAATGTATTTGATGTAGGATTCTTTAAATCATAATTATAAGTTGTAATACCATTGTGGTATTGAGATGTTTTCTTGACATAGCTGCTTAATGATTTTAATGCTGTCTTCCACACTGACAGATTTGGAAAATTATATTTTTCTAAAATATGTTGCATTTCTTGCCCCTGCCTTACAACTGAAATGTTTTTAATAAATATTAAAATGTATTATCTGTATATAAATGGAGTTTTGCACTCACAAGTTGTGAAGTCAGATAATCAAAGTTAACAAGATCCAGAATTCAGGCTTCCTGTTGCATCTTAAGCCTGATTTTAGAGTACTTTACAGCTCCAGTTGCTTTAACTAGAGGATGGCATATGTTTTCCATAGAGAACTTACCTACTGTAGTAGGGGATAGTGCATGCTGTTTAATAAACAGTTATTGTGTCTTATACAAATCAATGAATGCAAATTAATTTATCAGCTATCAACCTAATAGTCTCTTTTCTTTCCAGTACCTTTGCCTGACATTGCCAGCTGGCTTCATGTAGTATTCTGTCTTAACCAATTCCTGTGATTTTCATTCAGTTGTTGTGTCTATCCCAAACTTTCTTCTCGACCTTTTTCCTAGCTGACATGTTCTCCATGAGTCTTTGCCAAATTGTCTCTCTCTCATCCCTGATTTTGTCCTATTCTTGCTGGCTTAGTTCCAGTCCAGTCCTTTGGTCTGGATGATTTCTTTCACCAGACTTCCTGCTTTGCTTTGCTTTCTTTTGCCTCCCCTTCTGGAGTCCCCCATCTGTTTGAATGTGAATGCATATTGTTTGGGTAACAGCAGGTGTGGAGGACATATCTCTAAGCGTGGGGAAGATGGGACCTTGCTTTCAGCTGTGGTGTTTAACCTCACCCCAGAGACAAAAATACCTTTCTAGGAAAAGCCTAGCTTCACTCCAGTGCTCCACGTGTGCACGGGTGCTGTGGATTATAGAAAGAGAGTAAATTGCTGAAATTCTTCAGTGTTAAATTTGAGCAGTTTTGCTACTGAGGACATGAATTTCTCATTTGCATGGACTTGAACACAGGTATCTCTGATACTGAATTTGTTTTGTGCCAAATGTGAAGTCTTGGCTCCTAAGGATACCCATTACAAGGGTAAAATTTTTCAGATATGTATAGCAGTGCTATATGGTGAAGCTGGTTTTTGAAAGATTCAGTCCACCTGGTTGCAACATGGCACTTAAAAATAGCTGAAGTGTAGGGTACGAAGGCAGGAAATAAAGCCTCAGTAATTTACATACTGAGTCCTGAAACTGGTAAAAAGCGGGGATGGTGGTAGAAGGGAGCCTGTTTTTGGGAAGGCCTGTCCTGGGCAGATAAAGATAGCTCCAAGCTATTCTTACAACTCATCAAAGCCTGCAGACTGCAGAAAGCAGGATGACGGAAGTAATGAGGAACAGTTTCTGCACTGTTGTGAGTGATACATGACAGCCCAGCATACCACAACACCAAGCACCAGCCCAACCCAGCTATACCCCAGCAAGCCTCTTATGTTCTCCGAGAGCATCCATGTGCATCAAGCTGATTATACTATCAGAGTAACGCAAAAGAGCTATGTAATAACACTTCATATCAGTAAAGCTGTGCTGACTGAAAGCAGCTATAAGTAACTTTTCAGCTTCAATGCTGTGTGTATGATCCCTGTCTTACCAGCTGCATGTCATACCAAACCCCCTTTTGAACAACTCAGCTTTGCTTCCCGTCTTCTGTTCCTTTTCTTCTTCTCTCTCCAGATGCTCTTCTCGGTGTTTTTATTTTCTTCTTTTGGCTGTCATCACCATCATTTCTGGGCTGTTTATACACAATTCTGTGGGTGCAGTTGTAGCACTGAACAACCGCAGCTTTGAGTTCAGATGCTCCACCACTTTTATAGCTGGCTTGTGTAGTTTTGTGAATTGCTATCTGTTAATGATACTTTATTTTAATCTGCCATGGCAGTTTGGAGAATCAAGCAATTTGTGTGGTATTTTATTTAGACACTTGGATTTTCACAGGCAAAATCTAAACCAGTAGGACGCTAGCTTTCAACAAGCAAAGATGTAACTACTTACAAAGTTACCCAAACCTGTGCAGGGCAACGAGGGGTTTCTTTATTTGTATATATTGTCTGAACACTTTAGAAACTTTGCTTTTTACTGACCTTCATTGGAATTGCTACTTCTCAATAAATATTTTGGCACCTTTATGAACACATGCTCCTTAAGACTTATAGTACGAGGGGAGAGAATAATGTGACACTAGATTTCAAATCAGTTACACAACTTTGATGCATTCAGTGTATAGATAACAGGAGAGGTACTTTCACAGAAAAATGGTCATTGTCAAAAACAGTGATGTAAACTTTATTGCAGAATCATTGCAATGTGACATGTTCCTGACTCTGTGAGCTACAACATCCTTTTCAGACCTCATAAACGAGAAGAATGCTTAAAATGCAAAGAAACCCGAGGTGCAGAGATAGGTCTGAATGTAAATTTTGTTACTATGGCTATGGAGAAAGCAGACACTATGTTCATCTTTCTTCCCAGTATGGTGTGTAAAGGGCTTACTTCAATTTTCTGCTACTTAGATTCCACTCTTGGGAAGCTTGTGCTTTGTGCCTCAGTTTTCCTTACTGTTTCCCTAAAAATGTCGGTGCTGGTGAAATCGTAGAAAAAATCTTTTTTGGGAAATGTTCTCTACTTTAAAATCAAGTTATCCAATATAATACTGATAATTGTCTGGAAAGAAACTATGTATTCTGTCAGTCCTCCTTTTCAAAGGCTTTCCAAATCTGCTTGGAAGCGATATATAAGTGTATATTGTATGTAGTTGTGGTCCTTCACTGAATGCTGCTCTCACAGACTTAGCTAGCTCAGCAATGTGCTGCTTGCTTGCCTGAATGCAGATTTCTAGTTCTTTCAATGAATTCTTCTCTACAATGCTTCCCTACTATTTACTGTATGTCAGAGCATAGGTTTTGACAGTGTCTAGTTTTATTTAGCTTTACTGGCAGTGAGTTTGGGAATTCTTAGTAGTTTGATATCTTTTTTTTTTTGATACTCTAAAATGAGATTTTTAGCTTCAGAGTTTCTGACCTTGCTTTTTATAGCTTATGTCTTTAGATTCAGAGTAACTTCTATTTAGGAGAATAAACATCTCTCATAGTACTCTGAGTCAGTGAAGTTTTAAACACAGAAGTGGAATAAGTGAAGGAGAAACAACGTTTATCTCAGTTGTCTTTGTCACAGAACAGAAGAAAGAGGAAGGCTGAGCAACTTAAGAACCCAGCTTTTATACTAAGGACCAGGTTCTGTAATTTAGAGTGTTCCACTTATAGAATGGTTTGGGTTGGAAGTGACCTTAAAGATCATTCACTTCCAACACCCCTGCCATAGTCTACAGTTGTTAGTTCTGAGCATCATCAGTGCAACCCCATCAACAGGTCCACAGGAATTTTGCAAGAGACCTGGGTACTAGCCGCCATACCAGCGCTGTCATCTCTCTACCGTATAATTACCTCAGATGCAGATTTAAAATCCTACTTCCAGTGACAAATAGTTCAGCAGTACTTTCTTGCTTGTTTTAGAGTGAAGCAGTTTGACTGTGCATGTAAGCCTGTAGATACTTGTGTCAAAATCCCTTTCGTAATTTGAGTTCCTGATGAGAAACATCATTGCTAATGAAGAAGTAGAACGCTTATTTCCTTACTCTTTTGTGTTGTGCATATTACAGGCACAGCCACCCTCTCTCCAGTGATTTTTGAATGTAATAATGTTGATGAGAGAAAGGAAGCAAGGTGAAATAGTCTAAATAATCTACTCAGATTTCCCAGGGATAAAGATTATTCTTTGATTGAAAATGAGCATCTCAATCTACTTTGAGAAGATGAGTTCTGCTGCTTTTTCAGTTTATTGTTGACTTATAAAAATATTTTGTATCTCCTTTGTGATGCAAGTTACAGAGGTCCAGTTACGCTTCCCTCGTTGCAGTTAAAATGCTATCTGCTAAATGCTGTGACTGAATCAAGTTACCTTTTTCTGAATATTTGAGCATCAGGAGAAATTTGACAGGGAAAGAGAAGCAGAGACCAATCTGCATATGCCAAAGTTTGGTTTATGAGCAATAAAGAATAACCTGAATTTGTTGCATTAGTGAGTAGGTCTTACCCTCAAAAGTAGGTTTATTAATTTTTTTTAGAAAGGGGGGTTTTGCTCTTTTTTGCTTTACAGTCAGCTGATGGAGAATCATGCAAGATGTTATTGCATAGTCCATAGAGCAAGTAATTTACTTTTTTTAAATCAAGAGGAAAGTAGGGATTATAGGTGTGTGTCCCCAGCTTTCAGCATCGCTTGGGTCATTATTATATCTGACATGGCTGTTGAAAACCACCAGTTATCTTTGTGTGGGCCCTGTTGAGAGTTTAGAAGATGGAGAGGAAGGCTGTGAATGACTGTAGAGGTGAGTGGCTGTGGTCTCACTTCGTGCAATGCAAGCAACGTGAGTAGCTCCTTCTCAGTGTTGGGATCTGATACCTCCATGCTGCTTGTAATGTGGTTTTTGAGAGGAAAGATAGTTGTTCGTTCCTATGGTAGACACCTCAGCAATAATAACTGCAAGAATGAGCAGATGAGCTTTCATGTCAGGGTTTGGTTTGGTTTTTTTTGAGCAAAAAAATCTCTAAAAATACTGGGGTTTATTGTGAAATAACAAAAGAATTACTGGTATTGCTTTTGCAAAACCATGTGTATGCAGAAATTTGGATTGGGCATTGCAATCAGTATCATTATAATAGTACCTTTTACACAATGTCCAAATTAGTAAGTATCTTTCCTTCCATAATCTGTTAGTATTGGTGTATCTGATTTGCAAGCAAGTACATGTATGTACCTCTAGAATTCTGCTTATTGACTTTGTCTGTCTAGATCCTGTTTTGAAGTATTTATTTCTATCACATGCTGCGGAGTTCTGTTAATCTTTTTACGTTCTCATAGTTGAAGTTAATTTTATTTCATCTATCATTCTTTATCTCACTGCAGTTTGTATTTGAGATATTTATGGGGTCTGGGAACAATTCTTATATTGAAATTGTTTATGAATGGTCTGCAGCATCTCCATTCTCTTGGGGAATGTTTTATAGATTATTGTTCTGTTTTTTTATGAATGGGGGGGTAAATGGGAGCATCAACCAATAGGAAAATCATTTGTTATGAACAGAAAAATAATGTTTAAGAAGGAAGATTCTTTTTTGTAATTGAAAATATAGACTGCTATGGCTTGGGCACCCATTTTTTCAAGTTTACTTTTGCTCTGAAGTAAATTCCTTGATTCATAATTGATAGACATTTTTTCATTGATTATTTTGTAAATCTGATGCATGTTATTTTTTCCTTTTATTTTCATGGTTATTTACAGCTCAATTTTACGTATTAAGTATACAGAAATATGTTTTCATTTAACTGCTTGTTTTGCCCAAGAAGGATTAGATTATGCTCTAAAATTTTGGCAGAGTATTCAATTTTCACAACTTGAGTTTCTTCTAATGCCTGATACTAATAACTAATGTTCAAATGTTGATAGTCACTAGTTTTACAATGCATAGAACTATGCAACCTTATTTTGAAACCAGGAATAGGTGCTTTTTCATATTTAAATTACAGAGAAAAGTCCCTAGGTTATATATGTTTAATGGAAGAACTGTCAAATGGGATGTTTGGTGTGGGTATCTTCTTATCCTTCATTACCAATGCTTGACCCTTAATTATTGTTAATTTGGAGAGAAGTCGAATAAAACAATGTTTGGGATTTACTATGCTTTGGCAGTAGTTTTTAAAGCCTTAAGAGATGTTTAGAAGATAAATATTTGAAACAGAGTAAGTGTGTGTGCTGATTTTGTACTTCATTGACTTGAACAATGACAATACATTAATCAGATTCACTGTATATCATAAAGTCTCATTCTTGTCTTCATGCATTGGCACAGTGTTACACTTCTGAAGTGAAGATGTGTTTAAATCCAAACAAATGGCTTTTATTGAAAAGAGAGAAGAAAATCTTGCACCTAATACATTGAAAACATGCACAATGTTGTGAATTTAAAACATGTGATGGTTCTTCCAGCTTATGTTTTATTTCAGAGGCTCATTAAATCCATACCTGTTTTTATTTAATAAAATCTTTGTGTCCCAGGATATTCAGATGAATGAAGTGTGCGTGCATGTGCATGCGTGTTCAGTTTCCCGTAGGATTTTTTAAATTATAATTATTATTATTTAAAAATAACTTTATGGAGGGTAAATGTTTGTCTTTGGCTCCCTCTATCTGCCTGTCTCTACTTGTCTTTGTGAATTAATGCATTTTCATAACTTGATCCATCAGATGGATTGGAGTCAGCAGATAATGATGTCTGCAAGCATTCTTTCTAGGCATTTGGTAAAATAATAAATAAAATATGGTAAAGAGACATGGAGGACTAGCAAGGAATTTAGCTATTTAAGCTTAAACCCCAAGGTTAATGTCTTTGTGCTTAGACAGTGTATTTCTGAAATACTTTCCATTATGGTCAAAGGCTAATTTCTGTATTTGGTTTTCCTTGAAGATACAGCTATATGCTCAAAGTGTATTAAACAGAAATGTGGTTTTAGCTTGCAGTGGTGTGTGGTTGTGTGGTAGCCCTTTGTTCGTGATTTTTAGTTATGTTAGTACCCTGTTGACATAGTCGGTAACTGTATTTTCTATTAGTAATTTCTGACAAACAGAAATGATTTGATATGCTAAAGGTATTTCTGACAGAAGATACAAAGTTTTGACAAACATGCATGGCACAGCAAGTGTCCAATTCTAAAGAGCAAAATAAATGCGAACCACCATTATGGGGAACACAAACAGCCTGAAAGCAAGTTATCAGTAAGCAAATAATTGTTGAACTGTTATGAATGGAATAGGATGTTGAAATAGGGCATGATTGGCTGATGTTACATATGTCCTTGATTACCTTCCTTGTGCTTTTATCCTAATAAGTGACATTCTTTGTATTCCCTTGGATGGCTAGACAGTCTGACACTGAAGAAGAATAAATATTGCATGTGGTACACATTAAGCTGTCATCTAGGACAGCATTTATAAAAAGTAACTAGAAAAATTCATAAGAAATTCTGCAGTGCTACAGTTTCCTGGCTCCAGTCATAATTGTCAAAGTTCTTGACACATTCAGGTCTTCTGAAATGATTTGGGTTTACAGTTACTTGGTGTATGAATAATTATTAAGGATTCATTTTCTCTGATGATGCAGACTGTTAATGTGAGTTCTCAAAATGTTGCATTTTCATTAAAGGACATGTAGTAATAAAAAAAGTAAAAAAAACCCCAAGTGTATGTAGCTAGTCCTCTTGCCCAAGTCAGAACCAGGAGATGTATGTGTATAAAATAAAAGTAACTGATAAAATTTAAAAGCTCTTTTTCAAATGCTGTCTTTGAATTTTGGTTGAAAATCCATTATGGACATGCATTGTTATTATTACCCTATTTTGGAAATAGACCTATTTTTTTTTGTGTGGAGTATCAGTCTTCTGTTTTTCTTCACTGACTTGAAATTAAGACTCAAAAGCAACATAGCAGGATATCATCATCTCTTCAAGGGCAATGAAGAAAAAGCTTTTTAGACTATCTAAGCTGATGAGTTAGTGTTTCAATGGTAATTATTTTAATCTTTAATTTTGAGAATAGAGAAGTGTAGTTATATTTTTTCATACTCTTAAATCTCTGAATTTGTATGTTGACCATAAAGTACTTAATGGCTCCTTTGTCTTTCCATGTATTTGTCTATTGCCTCACATAATACCATGATACTCTCTGGAGTTTAACACAAAATTTCACTGTAGATATTTTAAAGGATTCTTACAGCTTTATCACTGAGCATGTCTGTGGAACTTTCTCACTGTATGCTGTGTTTATAGCGTAATCTGGTTTTGCTGCATATGAAAATGCAGCCTTCTTCCATTTGTGTGTACTTGTCTGTCCATTTATGATAGCATTATGTAACTCGTGGGGATTTATTATGATGATGATGATAATGATTATTATTATTATTTTACTGAATTAAGAATACCCTGTAAGGAAAAGTAGTCTATTGCCAGCTTGCAAAATTACTTGAGGACTAACATAATTTTATAGGCGATATTGTGCTTATTCTCATCCTTCAGCCTATAACTTCCAAGACTTCATTGTGAATAGTGTGGAATGTAAGAAAAGAGCCATTGGCTCTTTCATTTATTTGCATTTAATACTAATTGAAAAGCCTTAGAATAGTTCCTAGGACAGGGTTGGAAAAAAGTGTGTATTCATTGGAACACATAAAGCAGAAACACCTGTGCAGGTTGAAGAAAGTTTTCTCCAAGTATAACACTGCTCAAATGTTACAGGTAACTGTTAACTCTGTAGACCACTACAGAGCACAAAATATTTGCCCAACTGGTAAATTGAACTGTAAGCCCCACTGTGGGAAATTGCTTTGCTGTGCTCCAAACAGCAGTTATCTTAGTAATTGTACCTGAATTCTTTTGTGTCTAATAGACAGTTGATGTCCTTCTTACCATGATAGAATTATTTTATTGCAATACTATTAATTGTAAAAATTTCAGGTAGGATGTCTCCGTGGAGGTCAAGATGGGCTGAGCATGATTTTTAATTGATGTTGTGAGAGGGCTGGTTTTTGAGTTCAGAATGTGCATAACACCCTGCATTTCACATTCTAAACTGGCGCTCACAACAAGAAGCTTATCAGAGCAAATTGTCTAGTCCATCCCCTTCCTCACTCAAAACCTAATGACCCTTTATCATCATGGTTTAGATTGCTGGACACAGATGTGAGAAAATACAAGTAATCTACAGGTAACTACAGTAGCTGCACTGATGTTCTCAGAGAACTGACTGCTGGGAAGATAAAAAGCTTCCCACAGAGCCTGTGACTTTCCAGCAGCAAAGCACATCATGAGCTCATACATGAAGTCTTATTTGCTGAAGATTCACAATAAGATGCATTAGGACATTCAGCAGGGTCCCTTCTTAGATGAGCACAAGAATTCAGTGAGGTTGTTAGTTGATGCAGTAGTGCATGGCTTCACACTAAAACTAGAAAGTCCAGCAATACACGTATTGTTTCTTTTTGAGAGCATCACAATCTACAGCTGTAATATGATATTGATGTTAATGTAGTTTGTGCCTTGACAGTAAACGATCTAATGTTGTGGTTTTTTTGTTTGTTTGTATGTTTTCTTGTTATGGAAACTTTCCAGGGAGGAAGCAAATAGTGTTCTTAGAAGAAAAAGCTTCTGGTTCTTGAAATACAGAGTTAGTAGTACATGCTAGATACGAAGGTAGAAGTAGAATCTTATATGAAAAGACTTGTGTGTGATTAATCACCATCTTTTTTGTCAGCACTTCTTGTTGTAATCATGAAGTAGATCTAAAATTTCTGTATATGTTGTTGGATCCTTTTCCAAGGAATGGGAGGGAAATAAAATATTTTTCTGATAAATTTCCTGTACCTCCAGGTTAAGAAGGCAATGATCTTGTTAACTGGTTTTTAAAATTTTTTTGTAATTCAAGAAGCTGCTGTAATACAGTTTTTATTTTTAGTGATTCAGTAAGGTTGAAATGTATCTATTAAACCAGATGGGATTGATTAATGTGAATCAGCCTGTCTGCACTTTTATTCTCTTCTGAAATAACTTAAGTATAAACACAGTTACTTAGTAGGAAAATAAATTTGGATGCTGAAATGCCTTTTTTTTTTTCCCGTCTTATTTATTTATTTATTAATCATCTCTATATTTTGGGTTTGTTAGGAGAGAGGTAACATGACATGAGAGGTACAGGTCCTCCAGAAATGAGGATTCACAGAGGGTGGTAGTAATTACTGAGCAGGCAGTAAGCATCAGAGTGGTCTTTACAGAAAATACTAATTCTGCAAAAAACCCAACCAAAACAAAGCTTCTGACAAGGCTTCTCCAACCCAGATAGAAACAAAAAGTAAATCCCATGAACAATATTTCCTGCTCTTCTGGCAGTGTGAGACAAACTTATGTCTCTTTTTGTAATTTTAAGTCCTTCCAGCCTCTTTGATCACTCTCAAGGTTTCTGTGTTCTTTGTAACTCTTCCTGGAGAGTTTTTCCATTGGGATTCAGTGTTGCTGTTGGTGCAGACCTTTGAGCAAGAGCAGGCAGGGCTGGCTGTAAGGCAGTGGTTCTCAAGCTGAGAGCAGCAGCAGTCTGCTTAATTTTCTGTTCTATTGTTGATCGTCCATGAGAGGAAATACAAAATACTGTGAAAACTATATACTGTTTGCTCTTCATCATGGCAACTTGCCTCTGTTCCACTTTAATGCCCATTTTCCAGCTAATGCCAGACTAACTGGTAACTAGCAGAACTCTGTATTGCTGAGCCCAATAGACACTTTCTAAGAAATTATGTTCAGTGATTGCACATACCTTTTGGTTCATGCTAAAGACATGCTGAAACATTTTCGCTTTTTCACTAGTAAATAGGATCTACAGGAAAAGAAATATTCTCTTTTTGTATTTTGACTTTTGATTGAGGAAAACTAAAGAAGTAAAGGTGTATACATATTTTAAGATTGATGCTCCCCTTTTAATCTTGATATTAATTATAGTGAAATCCATGTACAAGTTGCAGAAAAACGCTTGGTATATGCTTTTTATGAAACACTGTCTCATATTCTGTAGTGATTTTTAATCTCAACTACAGTAGACATACAGAAAAGCAGAAAAAACGTTGGCTGTTGCAAAGTTTTGTTTGAGCTTTTTAAACTGAGTGATTAGCAGAAATAATGACCCTGTCAGCCTTAATCACATTAAAATGTGGTTAACATCATTTAATTTTTTCCACTTAATATGCGAAAATTTCCAGTAGATTTGCAGTGAAGGCCATTGAAATTCCATTAGAACAAGAATAAAAATTTCAGGCATCATTTATTCAGAGAGGGAATAAAGGTCTCGACTGAAAACTGCTGAATCTTTCTATTAGGGAAACTATGAATCATTGCATTGAGCAGTACCTTCAGCTTCTATAGCACTGAAGCTGGGTTGCTTCTGAATGAATGGAATGCATTTGTAGTGTGGTGCTTTTCTGAAAATTGAACTATATAAATTTTGCACAAATTCAGTAAGTGCTTTCTCCATAGAGGATTATTATGTAGTATTCTCTAACTGCTGTAGATCTGGGAAAATACTTCCAGTTTAGGCATTTTATCACTCTGAAGTTTGAGACTTTTCATTATTTTCATTAAAACATTAAATTTTGACTCTCTTTCTGATTTATATGTAATGTGTAGTTGTGCTTTCCTTGTGATAAATAGCAACATGAGCAGCTACATCTAGAATATTAAGTCATATTAAGTCTCCTGCATTCTTGGCATTTCTTGTTGCATGCTCCACAGGTATGTACCAGAAGTAACAGCATCCGATAACTATGTGAACGCACTAGAGAAACTATCAGCTGCATCGTTTTCCAAGAGAAATTTTTCTTTCTAGGAAGAGCAGAACTCATGGAGTTTTCAAAAAAGTTGAGTTCTGAAGTCTAGTTTTTCAGGAGTTTGAGTCTTGTTTCCTTACAACAGTGATTCCCTGTTTGCATGCATCCTTTAAAAAGCACTGAGTGGTGCGCTAAACAGCAGGTAGCATATTTTGTGTCTTGGAAGGACTTTACATAATGGTCAATCTACCAGTCCATTGCTGCTGGTCAGCTGGCTAGCTCCAGCCAAGTAGAATATATGGTGTTTGAGTTCTTCGTGCTTTTTGCCAGTGGAGGCATTGGTTTTTACAAAACATGTAAAAACCTGATTTGTATGAATTTGTGACCTCTTTTTCCCCCTTTTGCATTTCTGTATAGCCTTTCTGTATAGCCTTTCTATTGCATTTCTGTATATGCTTCTGAATTCACAAAGTGTAGTCCTTCCTCGTAACTATATGGTAATCCCTAAATTACTGTAATCCCTTGTCTGCATTCAGTACAGAACCAGTTATTGTTGGTAGCTACACGGTGTAATGACTTTCATTAATTAATTAATTTATTTATTTATTTATTTTTTTTTTAACAGTAGCTGATTGGTTTGTACTGGGAGGCTGTTCACAGCACCTTGCTGCTGCCTTGGCTTGAAAATAGGCTGCTTATTTCCAGCCTGTGTTTTTCCATGGCTGTCTTATTTCATTGGTGGTTCTAGCAGCTCTGTCCTGTAGATTAAATAGTGTATTACCTGATTGGTGTTTACTTCCAGTACTTATTTAAAGCAGGCATTATCAATTTTCTCTCCATATCTGTCATTTACATGAGGTTCTCATTCCTCTGATAATCTTAGACCTGTTCTGAATTTAGCTGAACAGCTGCACGTAGTATTCCACATGCTTTAAGAATACCTTATATGCAGACGTATTTCATCCTATTAAATTAAGGGAGGCATTCCAGTAGTATCTGTAGTTTACATTTGCCTTTTCCTTGGTGCATTGTCTTGGTGGCTTACAGTTGCCCTGAAGAATACTGACCCATAGGGATCCCTTTCTCTGTCACTTCCAATTGATTGTAATGATGGTGATTTTCCTTGAGGAAGATGTCTTCTGCTCTTGCATTGAACATAAACTTTGCATGCAAGTAATACTTGTGTCAAGGTCATAAACTTACCTAAACAAGATTAGTTGTAAGTTTGATCCTTGTGAGACTTGATTAATGATCTCTTTAAATACCAGTTTGTTCACCTGTTACTCCCTCATATTCTGTCATGTTCTCTGTGCATTTCTCAGTACACAATCTGTACAAATCCACTTCCCCCTCTTCTCTAGCTGAATAAGTAGTTTGACACAGTACACTATCAAATACTTTATAGATGTATTTCTCCTGCATAGAAAATCATATGTCATAGTAATGACAGAATAAATTTATCAATCCATGCTTTATTTTTTCCTTTAAAGCATATTACTCATGTTTACCAAAGATATTTTCTGTGATCATTTCTTCTTTGATGGTGTCATTGCTCAAACAAAGTAAAACTAAAATGGTACTGTATCTGTTGATTAAATGATTCTTTGGTGGAGGAATGGATAGACTGTCATGTCTCAGAATAACTGCCCACTATGATTTGTTAGTATTTTACTTTGGCTGTGTCTGCTTTTAATCATGTATTATTTACTATGGCTCTTGCCTGTTGAGCAGACCTTTTCCAAACTTCATTCTATGGCACTTCTAAAATAGAAGAAGAATCCATTTGAACATTATAATAGGAACGGTGCTTTTCATTGGTTACTGAAACTTTTCTTAAAATTCATGTGCTAGAAGTGAGTGCTTTAAGCAAATAAAGTGTTCCTAATGGTAAGAAAACATCTGGATGCAACTTGAACCATTCACATTTTCACTGTTGCTTCGGGTGTATGTATTGAGTCTTCTGTTGCATGATCGGGTGAAATGTTTTCGACTGCTGTTTTGGGTAGAAAGGATAAATATACAGAAAGTATTTTGGCTGTTAGAAGTCTAGATTTTTTTTCTTTTTTTACTTGGGAGCTAAGTAGTGTTTTAAGTTAATTTTTAATGACAATACACATTTATGTCTTAGTTTTTTTCTTTTTCAGAGTAACTGTAGATCAGACCACGTCCTTTATAGTATATCCTGTGCATATTTGAACTACTTCGAAAAGTGAAATGATGTGATGTTTAGCTACAGAGAAATGTCAAAAACAATGCATTTATATGATACGAAAGATTTGCAAGTGTAAGCTAGCAATTGATAGTAATATTATAATTAGCTCTTTATACAGCCTGTTTTTTATTCATGAACATTTTCATTTATGTTGACAACTATCATGTATGCCACCACACATGCAGCCTGTTCTTTACTCAGAAGACACTGAACATGAATTAGTAAGTTTTGGGGCTTACATTCTGACTTTCTGTTGAAAGATGGTTTCTAGTCCAAGTCATAAAAGTTAAAGTAGATTGCATTTTAGCTTTGTTTTCTTTGATCCCATTGTTGTTAGCGCTAGGGTTCGTAAGGGTAAAACATACCACAGAGCACTTCAAGGTGGAACTTCTTTTTAGTCAAATGGGTTTTTTGTCACTAAAATTCCTCAGGCCATTGAGAATATTGTAATTCCATAATGTGTAAGAAAATGATGTTTAGTTAGGTAAACCAGTAGTTTTATAATAAACCAAATACACTTATTCTGCGGGTGAGTCTGCGCAAAACTTCTATTTGCAAACACAAACCTAAAATTTATTTCTGATGGAAATTTACTTTGTCATTCCATTTCAGCCATAAAAATCTTTGAATCTAACAGATCCTTTACAGTCTGTCAGATAAATTGAGTGTAATTTCAGGTGCTGATCCAGATACTTATTCCTGCTTCTAAAAAATACGCGAAAGTGTTCCCTTGGGATAAGTGTGTTTTAGTAGGTGATTCAGACACAGTTGGTTTTTGTTTGGTTTTCTTTTATTTCACCATAGTTAACAGACTGTGTCTGTAGAATTGAACACTTCTGTGACAGCTTTTCACACTAGTGAAGTGCATTTCATACAAGGCATCTCTACACACTGTGAAAATCTCTAACTCATTTAATGTTTTTCTTGGACATGGACATGTTCATATGACAGTACAGAGTATGCTGTTGTATTTGTTAGCATTTTGGGGAAGTGTATCAGCAGGAGGTAAGACTGAGGCACACCACATAATTTTATGTAAGCATCTTAGATGCATAAGGTAAGGGTTTCTGAAGCAGCCTATGAAAAATGGAGAGGGAAGATGCTTTAAGAAAAGTGAGAGCAGAAGCACTAATTTAAGTGGACTCCCCCCAGAAGAGCCTCCTGCTTCATTAACTGTATAGGGAGCAGAATGAGATTAGGTATCTAAATCAGTTGTATAAATCTAAACCATTCAACTAAATAACCCTTCAGTTGTTATACTGAGAGCTTGGATGATGGTCTTTCTCTGGATAAATATCAAAGTTAACTTCTAATTTTTTGAGTAGCATATTCCAGCCTAATAGTGAGTTTGGTCTTTGCCTCATTAAAATCCCCATAATTTAGCCCAGTATCACCAGCTTTTTTGATTCTTATTACTAGTCTCATTAAAGTACTTTCCTAAAATGTCACTCATAGTCTTATGTCATCACAAAATGTTAGTACTTGGTAATGATCCAAGGGGGCAGGGGAAATAAACAGTGTTTATTATTTTAAATCTAATGCTCTTATTGTGGTAATACTTGACTCTTGCAATTTTAATACTTACATAGAATTTAACAACTGATAGAGGGAGGAAGAGCAGTCATGAAGTCTGTGATCTGGAGAGGCTCCACAATTAAGATCACACAGACTAATTCTGGAGAAGCAAGAGAGGTGTCTCCTATCATGTGTGAGCAGGAGAGGATGTTTCATTAAGAGAACTAGGGAAGACTATTCTGACCTGGTTTGCTTAGGTTTCATTAAGTTGTTGTGTGACATTGGCAAAAGCCAAAATAAACACATGTTGTAGTCTGCATTTGTGTTAACTCATTGCAGGGGTTTTAATTAGCACTAGTAGAATATATTCCAAATTACTCTTTATAGTGTCTTATTTCAAGTGTTAGTATATATTTATTTCATTACACAAGTGATTTACATTGATTGTATTTTTTGCAGGGACTATTTACTTGTGTATATACAGTACGTAGAAGAATCAATGAATGTAAACTTTAAATGGTGTTGTCCACTGTGTATTTCATGTAAAGTCTCTCATGTTAAGGCATCAGTTTTTAAAAAATCGAATATTCTATGCATGCATGGTTTATTATTTTTTTATTATATATTTGGGACTTTGCTATAATAGTATTGATACTAATTGTCCCACTTTTTTTGTTCAGGATCCTTAAGAATACAGTTTTCTGTGTGACATAGGAACCCCTGTTAAGAGACAAAAGTTAAAGTTCTTATGCCATAATGTAAACCTGACTATGGAATGGGGATTGTTCCTGCAGTAGTATCTCAATAATAATAATTTTGCACATAAGAGTTGTGATTGAGATTTGTTCCTTCAGCTGTATTTTATGAATGAGCATTTGTTAAATTATTTTATTTTCGATAACTTTGCAAAACTCTGCATTTTATAAATGGTAGCAGAAAGAACAACAAGATGTGACTTTCCCAAGGCTTTTTTCTTGTCCAAAGTGTAAGTGCTGCAAGGGGAGCCTGTTATGCCTGTAACTG
Organism: Agapornis roseicollis; assembly: GCA_002631895.1. Lineage (NCBI taxonomy): Eukaryota > Metazoa > Chordata > Aves > Psittaciformes > Psittacidae > Agapornis > Agapornis roseicollis. The sequence continues at coordinate 302,616 of NDXB01019227.1, forward strand.
TGGAATGTAATGTGCACAATTTGTTGCAGTCTGCATTGTTATGCAGTTTCATCAGTAGTTCAGTCTTGACTGTGCTTGATCCTTGCTGACAGCAACAACCATGTCTTTTTTTGTCTCTCTTTTTTTGACTTAAGGCAGAATTAATTTTCACAATTGGCAGACCAAGGAGGACTGGAGACTGTAAGCCTTTCACATACCAGCAGGTGCTGCAGCAGCAGTGTAGTACCATTTTCATTATTGTTTAAGTCATCATTGGTTTTGATCACTGTAATGCGGACCATAGTTTGGGTAAAGGGATATTACTGAAGTCTTGAAAATTAGATCAGAAACAAATGTTTTAAAAATGGACTTCAGGATCTTTCTTCTTCATAAATGATGCTTCTTACAAATGTTTAAAATAGGGTTACCATGACTGACCTTTTGTTAGATGGTATTTGCTATATAATTTGTTCAAAAAATCTTTTCTTCCTGGAGCTGTGTATCTATAAGCAGAAAAACTAATTCTGGATTAGTTTACCTCTTTCTCTGTCTTTCCACCATCTTGATGTTTTTGAATTCAACTTGGTTGTAGGTCATCAACTTGATTGTTCTTTTATGCATGCTTAATTTCTCTTAGTTATAGAAGTATTTTGTCCATTAACTACTGTCTGTACTAGATTTACAGGTAATATCATGTTCAGGGGGTTTATTTCTTTCGCAGTTCCAGCATTGCACACCCAAATAGATAAACAAGTTTCGTATCAGTTAAGCCATATCTTTATCTGAAGTATGTTCAAAAAGTAGTCAGTAGTATAAAGTTGTAAGTTAAGTATAATGTCCTTCTGTGTGTGTCATACCATAAAACAGCACATATCTCCAGGTAGCTTTCTAGACTAGAAAAACTTAGAACTGTATCATACTACCATATTATGTTAGACAATTTGTTAACAGACTTATATCTGGAGGGTATGAAGTGCTTTTATATGAATTTTTGGAATATTGCCTTGATTTTTTTTTTTCCCCTGTCACCTAATACTGTTTTCTGCCTATTTTTAAGTGATCTCATATAGGACAATTTTTGCTCAGGAGTCATGCCATATACAAGCATTCTCCAATAATAAACACCAAAACTTCTGATTGAGCTTGGCTTTCTGGCATTGCTGTTTTTTGGGTGGTAGGCTAATTTAAGGCACTCCTGTTCTTAACAGTCTTGCACCCTTCCTTCAGTTATGTTGGCACAACCACTTGTTTGCCATACATGGGAAAGTGAATCAGTCCACCTTAAAAGAAGGATGGAAAAGGGAGGTATGACAGAAATGCTCATTCCCAAACCTGCTCTTTGCCAGATTATTTTTGTTGGTGAACAGCTTGAATATGCCTTCAGGAAGTGCTGGTCACTGCTCTGTATGCAGCTGGTAGCAGAAAAGTAAGTGTAGTTTCTGGATGGATAAGGAGTGGGATGAGAAGCTCATGTCTGCATTATGAAAATACTTAGAATCTGGGAGATATGAACTAAATTAGTAGGTACAATACTGATCACCCCATCTAACAAATAATTTGGCAGAATTATGGGGGATTTAAGGTAATGTCCATGATAAAGATCAAGGCCATGGAAAAACTTGCTTTGACACACACAAGACAGAGAGCCTAGGATTACTTACATTTCAAAGGAGAATGTTAAAGAAAATTATAAACCCATCTATAATAAATGACAGTGTTGATCAGGAACTTCTATTCTTCTTTTGGTAAGTTATCAGTTGAAATTGTAATGAAGTTAAGAAGTGTGTGGTAGAATGAAATACTTTATGCACCTGTTCTGTTGTAAGATTCCTGAGATCATGAGGTGTGTCACAAGTCCCTGAAAATGTTGTGTGTCATGGTTTAAGCCCAGCTGGTAATTCAGAACCACGCAGCTGCTTGCTCACTCCACCACCCACTCCCCCTCCATCCCCCTGATCCCGGAGGGATGGGGAGGAGAATCAAAAGAATGTAACTCCCACAGGTTGAGATAAGAGCAGTCCAGTAACTAAGGTATAACACAAACCACTGCTGTTACAACCAATAGTAATAATGATAAGGGAAATAACAAGGGAAGAGAATACAACTGCTCACCACCCACCGACTGATACCCAGCCCAACCTGAGCAGTGATCGAGCCCTTCTGGGTAACTGCCCCCAGTTTTACATCTTGGGCATAATGTGCTGTGGTATGGAATACTTCTTTGGCTAGTTTGGGTCAGGTGTCCTGTCTCTGCTTCCTCCCACCTTCCCCTCCTCCCTGGCAGAGCATGAGGCTCAGAAAGTTCCTTGGTCAGAGTAAGCATGACTGAGCAGCAACTAAAAACATCGATGTTATCAGCGCTGTTCCTAGGCTGAAAGTCAAAACGACAGCACTGCCCCAGCTACTAAGAAGGAGAAAAATGAGTGCTACTGCTGAGCCCAGGACACTGTGGTAAAGAATTTTAAGGACTATTATGCTGCATGTTTCAAGGCTCAAGTAAATCTTGTGCTTGGAGCTGAGGCATCTGACATATGAGATAAGGTTCTTCACATTGTTCTTTTGTAAGATTCATCTGAATGCGGTGACTGAATACTGGAGGGGACACAGACATTGGACTCTAGGAAGGTATTGAAGAACTTAACATAGTTAGGGTACAAAGGATAAATGAAGTTCTGAGTTCCTTACTCTGAGGGGCTGAGGGAAGGCTCCTGACCAGGGAGCAGCCTGGCTTGTGGAGGCAATAGTTTTGTTCTGAAATGTTACTAGAAAGTATTTGTAAGTGAGGAGTGGAGGTTAGGAAAGAGCCAATCTTAAAGATTCCTGCATTCCTCCTGGCCATCTGGGAGCAGGGAACAAAAAAATAAGCTTGTGAATGTCACTGATGATTTGAAATGGGATTGCCTTGGTCATTAAAAGGTACTCCCAAACCACCTGTAGATTTGTCTTCATAAGCAGCAAACTCTCATGGTGGGGAAGCAAGTATCTTTATATTCTTTCACGTTTTCCTGTTTAGTCTTCCTTTCTGTTTGTGTAGTGCAAGAAGAAAGGAATATCCAAAAAAAGGCAGATAGCAATAAAGAGAACGTCTTAGTCTGTTAGAGTATCACCTGTGCTTTCTGTTTCCTGTTCTTAAGTTCTGCCACTGAGATTTTTTGGGTATGCTTTGGTTTCATAATTTTTGCCACTCTTTTCTTCCTTGATTATATAAATTTGGAATTAGTGAGGGTGTGAATGCTTCTTATTTATATAAAGCTACATATTCATATATATGTATAGCACTGGGGACAGTGTGATCTGATCTTTGTGGAGTCTGTGCATGCTAACAGAACAGAAGGGAAACCTGCATCATGCAGTATTGGTGCTTAGGTAAATTAAATCTTCCCCTTCTGTCCCACCAAATCAACTAAACCTAATGGCATTCATAGTAGAATGTTTTGGGACATGGCAAAACCCAGTAATTGTTGTCTAATTCATCATTGTTTTAGATAACTTGTGAATAATGGGTGAGGCTTCAGAAGACAAAAAGCCACAAAGAGGAAAGAAGAAACAACGCATATAGAAGTCGATGAATTTTCCTTTCATTTCAGGAAAAATATTGGAACAATTCAACTGTTTTTAATCACCTAGAAGCAACCCAGTTGTCTTCACAAATTCGTTTTGGCTGTATATTACTTGTGTAAATTGTCAGGTGACTAATATTTTGTGATAAATTTAATAGTCTTGCATGTAGTGAAAAAATGTGCTTTACAACATACTGGTATTTTTATTAAGCCTTTAAAGGTTTCAGTGCCTTACGACAATCCCATAAACAAGAAAGAAAAATTGGCTAGATGGAAACTACTGGCAGTTGAGTGTGCAAGACTGGTTAGAAGATAATACACAGAGCATAGTTATCAGTGGTTCACTTTCCAAATGGAAGAATATCTCATTACGAGATCTGCAGAAGCAGCTTCTAGTTGAATACTGTTACGTATTTCCATTAATGAGCTGGATGATGAGCATTCTTGTTAAATCTGTAGATGACCCCAAAAGCTCGGTGATGTCCAGGTATGTATAGAACAAAATTGAAATTTAAGAGCATCTCAAGAAATGGACAAAATCATTAGGGGTAAAAAAGAGCTAGGGTGCCACTTCTAAGAGGGAATTTATGTAGGAATAATAAACTATGCAAATACAGTATTACAAATAGCAAGTGAAGCAGGGTCATGCAGTAAGTTATAAACTGAACATGAGATAATTTGGCTGTCACAAAAAAAAAAAAAGAAGCAAATAGTATATTGAGTTTTATGAACAGGATAATCAGCTGAAAAACGTGTGAGTTAATTCTGTAGCTATTTTTAATGCTTGTAAGACATTGTTGTTGAGGGCTCCCAGGAACTTTTAGACCAATTGGAGAGATTCCAGAAGAAAGTTCAAAGTTTAGAAGTAATACTTGGCTTACAAGGAAAGCTCAAAATAAAAAAAAAACCACCCAAAACCGCAGGTGTTAAGTATGTAAAATGCTGCTGCATAGAAATAGGGAGTGTGTGCTCCCTGACCAATGCATTTAAATTAAAATAAAGGTGGTTTAGGCTACGCATATGGAAAAACTTCTCAATAGTGGGGAACAAAGCACTAAATAGATTGCGTTTAGAAGGTTTGAAAAATCCAGGATTGCCCAAAAATGCCATCAGGAAGAGCCTGTTGAAATTGCTAGGTCCTCTTGTTCTCACTTCTATCTGTAGGTCTTTTTTTTTTAATCTTTTGTGTATTTTGATCACTTAGCTTGATCTTATCTCATTATCTGCATTTTTTTCTTCCCTTCTTTCATTGCTGCCTAGTATTCTCTTCTCCCCTGCCATGTTGGTTTATTTCTGCTGGTTTCCACTCACAGTTAGGTGTAGGACAGAAAAACGGTTGTTTCCTTTCCATGAGTTAGATGTTTTGGATTTTTTTGTCTTGATTGTACAAAAGCATCCTCTCTCAAGAGTCACCTTTCTTCTCAGGGGTCAGTTTTTCAGATCATCTTGTCTTGCAGGTGTCCACTGAGCTTACGTCCTCTCTGCAGTTTGTCTCTTCCATCGGTACTTCAGACTTCCATCTGAACTCTGTCTCTGCTCCCAGCTGGATCTCTCATGTGAAGCTGTGTCAAATATCGATTTGTATTTAATGTATATTCTGCAACTTTTGTACCTCTTTATTTCAGTTGTCTCCAGGTTTTTGTTTTTTTCTGACTCTGGAACAATCCCCATTTTAAAGTGAAGGCATTCCCTTCTGCACAACTCCCCTTTCTGGTGCTCTTTGCTTATTGACTTTCTTAGTGAGTGCCCTCATTTTCAAACCTTTCTCCAAGGTCTGTTCTACATCCTGATTAAAGTATCAGAAGCTAACTCTGGTAGTTGTCCTGGTCCTTCACACTTGAAGTCACTGGATTCTTCCATTTACTTTGTCAGGCTGATGCAGAGTTAAAAATTGGAATGCCCTGAAATGACAGCTTTTCCAGATTCTGGAATCTAACAGTGGCAAGAAAACATCTTGGTCTTCATAGCTTTTTTGAGTTAGCAGTAGATACACTGACATGCGTTTGTCTTTCCTTATGTCCTCATGAGCCAACAGTAACAGTATTAGGTGCATGTGAGTGCCTTTATTTCTCTTGGCTATTTTCCTTGGTTATAATTTTGAGTGCTGCCTTTGCATGCAAGTTGTTCACATCTGGTTTTGTTCTTGTCTCTGTCTTATTCTTGTGTCAAGTTTTTATGCAGTTGTCTTTTTGAGTTTTCAATTCAGTTTTTACTTAAGATTTTATTTTTGCCATCTCAGAATGAATGACTGTCTTACTGTCTCTTGGGTCTCTTTCTCTCTCTCTCTCTCTCTCTCTATATATATATATATATATATATATATATTTTTTTTTTTGAAGAGGTTTT
>NDXB01019227.1:308626-353982 GCA_002631895.1 Agapornis roseicollis
TCTCTCTCTCTCTCTCTCTATATATATATATATATATATATATATATTTCTTTTAGGAAAGGTATTTTGTCCATTTTTTAGCAAACAGAATAAAATTTCCATTCAGGAACCCTCTGTTGTTGCTGTTGACACACTCCACAGAGCCACCTGGAGGAAAGAACCAAGCCACCCTGATAGGGGAAGGCTGTTGAATGTCCAGAAGTGCTCCAAGAGATCCCTCACTATTATTACTGAGTAGTATTAGAATAAGCCTTTCTTCTTTTTGCTTTATGTTTTATAAATAATTTAGTTTTCACTCTCCTAATAATGTCAGTTTTAGAAACCTGATGAAGAAAGAGGATTTTTTAAATTGTTTTTAGTGTGTACACTGTTTTCAGATAGTTCCCAGTTTACTTGCACTGTTACTTGATTGATTATTAGCCAAGAATTTTTGCTTTGGAGAAAATGTCATTTAGAAATATATCATTATTTATATTTGATCATTTACTTTTTTGTTTGTTTTCTTTATTTTGATGACCATTAGGGGAATTCCTTGGTACTTTTTAGTAATTCCTGTGACACTGAGAGTCACAAAAGTGAAAGACACGGACAGAGAACCTGACTGTCTATACATAGTAGGATGCAGTACCTTGTTTTTTTAGTAAGGCTGTAGCAGGTCTGATGTCAGTCACTTCAGAGACCTTTAGACCTCAGTGCTCATTTATTGCTAAAATGTACCAGCTCTGCTCCTGCATTATGAAGATCATCTGTCAACACTTTGAGATATTCTCCTTTGTTATTAAGCTTGTGATGCTCTACACTGTCAGGTTTTTTGCCAATTATAGTTAAGGTACAATGGTGTATTCACTGGATCAAAGTCTCACACTGGCGGTAGAGGAATGATTTGTAAGTCTTTATTCATCTGAATCGTACAATAGAATACCTGAGGAATGCAAATAATCCCTCTAAGGACTCAATAGAAAAGCTGTTAAAATGACAGTCTAAGACTATTATTATTCTGAATTGGTGTTTTAGCCAAAGTAATTATTTCTTATCTTGTTGTTCCACAATAGTTCTTAGTTTGTTAGTTAGGATGACCATATTTACCAAACAGAATTTGAATCCAATTTTTGACATTACCTTTATGCTGATTTCACTTTTTCAAATTTGTGTGTTTCATTCTCTCTTTCACGTGGTACGTTATTTAATTAGTCCAGAGACCAGTGTTAGATACTTTCTTTTAAAAAGACGAATAAAAATGATGTATGCACAGATGTTGAAGTGCACTTAGGAAGAGCAGATCCATTTCTAGATACATTTTCTGTAAAAGGTTCATGTTTTTAAGCTCTGAACTTTACTTTGATGTCCCATTTATTAACCAATATCAATCAGTTAACTACAAATGCTGGGTTTAGAAGTGCTGTTAATGTCACATGACACATTCAGAAGCGCACCTTAATGGTGATTTCTTAGTTCAGATGTTTCTGAAGGCAATAGTGTTTCAGTATCAGTCCTGGATACCAGACTGTATTTTCACTGGGTGACAGCAGGACAAAAAGATTAGTATAATGAGGGTTGAAAACCACTGATGGGGTATTTACCTAAGTAAATGATAGAAGACCAGCCTTATATAACAAAAGTGTGAAAACTGTTGAGTGAACTTTTATATTCTTTGTCCCATCTAAAACCCTACTCAGTGGGCCATGCACTTAATCTCATAATAGCTCTGATCCCCTGCTATTTTCTTTGACAAATGTGTGTTGATGAACTTGTAGTTCAGTTCATTTTCTTCTGAAGTGACATTTGCATTGGTTATTTAAAGGTTTGCAGGCCACAGTTTCAAAGCACTTTAGTATAATAGCAGTTAAAACCTTAGTCTAAATCTTGGAGATTAGCAGGACTAAGAAAAAGAACTCAGCAAGCATAAAGTCCTGCGCTGTATGGTGGGTGCTTCAGATCTGAAACATCTACAGCACCCAAAGTACTGTATTTTGTACTTTGATTCTTAGTGTACAGGGAGTATTCCCATGCCTCTCATGTTTTCTTGCTGAGCATACAGACTTGTCATTCTTGCCATTCACACCTGTTCAGAAATAGTGCCCTATAAATAACATTGAACTCCTTACAGGTGATTTATGAATGTCTCAAATTTAAAGTAAATAGTACTTGCAGTCATGAATGTGATGCCCGTGTTTAAAGATTGTTTAAGCATCAGCTATTGCTGCAAAAATTGTCTTGATTCTAATAGGATATTGAACATTGAAAAACTTAACACTATACATCTGTAGCTGTAAATTTGTAGTTTCATTCAACTGAAAAATTGTATTAGCTGAACAGCAAACTATTACTGATGCTGCCAATTACTGAAGATGAAAAGAAATTGGAAATTTTACTCTTTATTTAAAAGAATAATAATAGTCTGATATCTAGAGCTTTGTCCTGGGGAGAGTAGAAAAGTGGGAGAAATTAGTAGAAACACAGCTCTATATTCATAGCTCTATAGCTATGGTATTATAGAATCATAGAATAGGTAGGGTTGGAAAGGACCTTAAGATCATCTAGTTCCAACCCCCCTGCCATAAGCAGGGACACCCCACACTAAACCAAGCCACCCAAGGCTTCATCCAACCTGGCCTTGAACACTGCCAAGGATGGAGCACTCCCAACTTCCCTGGGCAACCCATCCCAGCATCTCACCACCCTAACAGGAAAGAATTTCTTCCTTAGATCCAATCTAAACCTTCCCTGTTTAAGTTTGAACCCACTACCCCTCGTCCTGTCACTGCAGTCCCTAATGAAGTTTCCCTCCCCAGCATCCCTATAGGCCCCCTTCATATACTGGAAGGCTGCTAGGAGGTCTCCACGCAGCCTTCTCTTCCCCAGGCTGCACAGCCCCAACTCTCTCAGCCTGTCTTTGTATGGGAGATGCTCCAGTCCCCTGATCATGCTCGCAGCCCTCCTCTGGACTTGTTCCAACAGCTCCATGTCCTTTTTGTGTTGAGGACCCCAGAACTGCACACAATACTCCAAGTGAGGTCTCACGAGAGCAGAGTAGAGGGGCAGGGTCACCTCCATGTTCTCCAAGATCAATAGCCAGAAAAAGCAGGGTGCAGCTTGCTCTCTAGGAGTTTATAGAGTCTGATGTTCTTTTCCATCTGCTACTATCAGCTGCCCTAGCCACTGAGATGCTTAGCTTGCGGGAGAGGAAGTCAGAGGGAGAATTGAAGACACCCCAGCTTTACTGCATTTGATAAATATCACTCTTGGAAATCTGAAAAATGTACATTCACAGATCTACAAAGTTTTATTCAGTTAACATTTTAGATTACAAGTATTTAACTTCTACCAAAAACCTGGTTATGCCTCAAATTATGCCTGTTTCTGATAGATTAAATGCCAAACAGAAACCAAGAAACAGTGAAATGTTAATGGAGTACACCTGAAGCAATTGCTGCCTGTTAATGCCTTGACCTTGGAAAGCAATACACAAAAAGATGGCATCATAAATCCGTGCAATTCTTATGAATATGTATGTGCTACTTGATAATAATGAATGTGGTACAGTGATGCATGCACTACAAGATAATGTTGTGCCCTTTGTTGTCTACAGGTTGATAAAAATTAAAGAGTGGGTGGACAAGCACGACCCGGGTGCTTTGGTCATTCCTTTTAGTGGGGCCTTGGAACTCAAGTTGCAAGATATGAGTGCTGAGGAGAAACAGAAGTATCTCGAAGAGAACATGACACAAAGGTTAATTAGCATTCATTTTCCCTACACTTTATTATCAACTATTTCCTTGCAGTAATTTAATTGCTTGCGCTGATAGAATAATAAATGACAGAGTAATTACCATTATAAAGAGAGAATCTTCTCCTTTCTTTACCATGAGACAGAGTGAAAAGATTTATTTTAAATTAAGTTTTTAACTGTCATCTGTCATCTCTGTACAGTGTTTTAATTATAACATAGGTATTAGTTATGTATATTTTTGAGAAGGAATGATCACCAAAACTGTTTCGTCATCCATGGGGAATAGGGACGGTGGAGAAAATTTTGCCATAATTTTTCTGAAGAACTATAATAAATTGTTTCAATATTGAATTTCAGTCCAACAGTTATGCTTTCATGACCTGGAGTCCTGAAAATTGCATGAAACCAAAAGTGCTGCCGGATAGTGGTTTAAATTTATCCCCTATTTCTGTAGTGTGCAGAATAAATAACTCAAAATACCATCTTCATGATTCTGCAGTAAAAAAGTAGTTTTTTCTGAAGAGAGTTCAAAGAAACAAAACTACTGCGATTATTGCTGTATTTAAAAGTAGACCCAGTGTCTTCAAAATATTTGATGTCTTTCCATGTAAATTGATTACTTGGGGCATTTAGCTGTTTTATGTGTATATGTTGAATGAATTGGATTCTTTTTTTTCCTCTCAGTGCTTTAGCAAAGATCATTAAGGCTGGATATGCAGCACTCCAACTAGAATACTTTTTCACTGCAGGCCCAGATGAAGTGCGTGCATGGACCATCAGGGTAAGATTCATACTTATTCATCAGCTATATCCAGTTCCACACTATTGAATTCAGATTGATATCACTGACTTTGAAGTTTGTCATGGTGGCGGTTAGCTAGTCATTACAGATGAGGTTTTTGTCCAGGATAACTTTAATTATTTGTGAGCTGCTGAACAGTGAAAGTGGAGCTGCATTGATTGAGGCAGGTAACAATTGATTCTGCCTATTACATAGTCTGAATTTCTTCATCCTGTAGAATCTGTCTACCCTCCTCCTGTGGTCAGAGATAAGACGTACCAGTATTGTGCTTGCTTAATCTGTGTGACTGGGTTTGTCTGCAGTGAAATTGATGTTGCTTTTCATTTTGTATTCACTAAGTTTGTTTGGGTTGCGGATGGTTCATTCCTCCTTTGCTTTGCTCGGATTACATTTTCAGCAATAAAAGCAATATAACATCATTATACTTCTTATGGATACACAGTTGGGTTCAAAAGCCTAAAATCAGTGTGCAGTAATTCAGGTCTTTTACTGACTTTTAATATTTAGATCTAGTTTATTTTGGTAGTTTTATATGTTTATCCATGAACTTAGGTAATGCCTAAAATTTATATCATGTATTTTAAATATTGATGTAGAGTGATTATAGCCATAGAGGTTGGCTAATTTATTCCCAGAGGACAGTAAGAGCTGAACTGTAGTGGTTTGCTTTTGAATGTAAATTGTTATAATATAAAGATTAGTACTGAAAAATATTTTGAAGTGCACATAGTTACAAAATCTATCTTAAAAATTACAAAAATGTCAACTTTTGGAGGTGCAAATCTGTTCACTGAGCTTTTATTTCTTGCATCAGTGTATCTAGTGCTGTGCAGTGAATTTCAGTGCTGTATTTAATTCAATGGAATTAATTTGTTTTCATTAACATAATTTCCAGTAAATTTATATTTTTATTAATACTGCTACAGATGTTTATGTATATGTTTTAGCATGTTAAACTTATTTTCCTAAAAGCACATTTATTGTTTTTAGCCTTTTCATCTCCTCTCCTTTTACGTGACTGCTAGCTGAGGTCCCTGCAATAGCTACAGAATAATATAAAAGCAGAAGTTCTGTTGTTCTGATTCTTGCCATAGTATTTAAAAGCACATTCTGAAACTCCACTGTATTCAGTAGGAGAAATGCTTGCTCTTTATTAGAAAATTTGAAAGCTGGTTTATCTTAAGACTGATTGTAAGTATCTTTGATTTAATGTGCAAAGATATTTAGTCAGGTAAGCATCAGTGAGTAGCCATATTAACCCAATACATCTTTTATTGTAAAAACTGTGCTTTACAGTGTCAGACTCCTTAGCACTTTAACATGCTTTATTAAGCAGCCTTTAGGTCACCATTATTTCTCAAATTTCTCTCCATGGTTGTATGTGCACAGAATGTATGTCCCTGTAATTTAAAGCATGCAGTGGTAATGCATTCTGCTCTATTGCATAAACTCAAATTGTCTTATAATAGATGCCAGTGATTTTTAATTTTTTGTGATCTGGTTGTTGAAATTTTGGTAGGAACAGTCATTTTGTTCTCTATCAGTCTTACTAAAATTATTCCGAAGTAAAAATAAGCTGATGTGTAGGGCTTGAGATCCATAAAGCATTTTTGATTACAAATGTGGTTTGCCAATAAATGTTATCATTTAATTGAAATTATTTGGATGTAAGTAAAAGACTTGAGTAATTCAGATTTTTAAGTTATTTGAAAATCTTTATTTTCATCACTTTCTGTGTGGAGAGGTAGGGATCGAAGTGAATCTCACAGCAAAACACAATCATAGCTTCTAAAATCAATACTGCTGTTGATACCTATTAGGAAAAACAAAGCTACCCTTCTTTAATACCAGTCGGTTTATCTGAGAGGAAGGCACATATCTGTATATCCCAGTATAGAGAATGACCTAGCTGTATGCGTGACGTTTTTACTGATAGGAAACAAAGTTTCAGCAGATCCTGAAAGCCTATCAAAAAGGACCTCTTTCCTGCAATCAGTCTTCTTAAATGCAATTAATTTTCTTCTGGTCTTTCCTTTGACAGAAAGGGACGAAGGCTCCTCAGGCAGCAGGGAAGATTCACACAGATTTTGAAAAGGGATTCATTATGGCTGAAGTAATGAAATACGAAGATTTTAAAGAAGGGGGTTCAGAAGCTGCTGTCAAGGTGAGCTCCCCATCTTTTTCTTCTCCATTCTTCCATACGTTCCATTTTTCCATTTCAAGTCTATTTTTCACTGGGAAGAAGTTCTTGATCCTAAGTGAATTTTATCAGCCCCTCTAGCAGTAGGCCAAAATCTGTTTTCATCTTTTGCTTAAGAAAGAATTTAGATGCTCCAGCTTACTGAATAGGAATGCGGCTATTCCAGTATTCAAGATATGAGAGTTTGTGGACTAAATATCAACAGTAAGACCAAATGCCATGTTGTTTTCTTTCCTCTGTTTACATGCTACTGTTCAGAATTTAATAAGCTTTAAAATTAACTTGGTTTTGAAAAATCAAAATTTTAACCTGAGACAGCAGATTTTCAAATCACCTCTAAAAATGAAATGCAAGAAACAGAAAATCTCTTTCTTCAGATAATGTGTCATCTTGTTTTGGGTTTGCAATGAAGGTATTGTAAATGTCAGGTGCAAATGGTTAATACAATATTATATTATAAAATATATACTTCCCCCCCTTCCTCCCCCCCCCGGATTAGTGGATTGCACTCCTGGGCTCTGATAGGCATAATTAGAATCTTTAAATTTACCCTTTCAGTATTTAATTCAATTGCCCTTTGATGTCTTATTCAAAAATGCCATGCCTTGCATTGATTGTTCAGGGTGCCAGTAATAGTTGCGTGTAGTCCACAAAAATATATTACAGTAGATAAAGTTTCCTAACTACCATCTATTGCATAGGCAGTGCAGATATTTAATGAAAAACTTTTTTCTTCAGCTCACGCTTCTTTGTAGCAACACTTCTATTAAGAAGAATTTTATCTGCTTTCTCAACACTAGAGGGCAGAGACTGATTGGGTGCCCAAAGTTGTGCCCTTACAGCCGACAAATTACATCAGATTTGAAGTTACTGAATATGAAATGAACTTGTACATGGCAAAGAAATGCTAGAAGAAAAACTGTTCTTCTCTGCATTGCTATCACGTTATTTCCAGTGTCTTTAAGCAGAGAAGCTTGCCTTTATTTCTTGCACCTTTGATTTAGCAGGTTTGATATCTTAAGATTTGTACTTTATAAAATTGCAATTACAAAGCACATTAGTTTGATTTAATCAGTTGCAGTATTTGAAGGTTTCAACACACTATAATGTGTTAAAGAATGTAAAAGATTCAGCTTTATTGTTTGCTATTTGATAGCTTGAAAGGTATGCAAAACTATGATTTCGAATTCAGCTTATTCTCAGTGGTATCACTAAGGAAGATCATACTGAGCAGCGGGACTTTAATAGGTTTGTTTGAACCCCAGGAAGTGAGGGGAAAAAAATCCCAGTATAATTGGTTCATTGCAGCATGTGAACTGCCTTATGAAAAGGGAAGTAGAGTTGTACTTGTAAAGTGAAACCACAGCTATAAATATATCTAATATTCTGCAGTCAGAGACCACTTTACGTAACCAAGGTTCAAATTCAGCCAGAGACAGTTTTTGATGCTCAAAGCCGAGTGTTTTCCCTGAGAATCTGTATCAGTTAATACCTATTAAAATTATCTGTATTTTGCATGAATATTTTGTTGCTTTTCACAATGTGAGATTCTAAACATCAAGCTTCCATGTTCTAATTATTTTTAATGATTAATATTTTATTGTTTTGAAGTATCTGCAAAGGAAGCACATTTACATTTATTACTCAGTTTTTAACTCAATGTTAGAAAAAAACCTTGCTCTTAGAAAAATGTGTTATAGCACGCTAGTTTTCTCTAATTTGCATTTAATACAATGTTTCTTGCCATACACAATGCTAATTACTTTTATATTGCTGGTAAATCTCAAAATTAAATTTGGGAGCTTTTAGGAGTCAACTGAAATAACAGTGGTAATGGCAGTGGCTTGCTTTGTATGTTATCAAGTTGATCGATTTTTAAGTTTGATTTTGTGTGTGTTTAACACCAGTACAGCATAACTAATTTAATGCCAGTGCTGTGAACTATACACTGAATAGCTCTGTGTGGGCTTTGTAGTCTACAGGGATATCACATTATTAGCAATCATATCTGCTTAGGCAAAGCTGGCTTCTACAGATGGCTGCTTTCAAGTGCAAATGAACTGGTTAGACGTGTCTTGTTTAATACATACTCAAGATTCACAAATGGGTATTGATTTTTTCAACCAGTGTTTCTGATAGCAATGGAAATGGATTAAATGGTCTCTAGAGAATTTAAAGGAACCCTGTCACTTTTAATTAACTGTAAACTGGTAACAGAAATACATAAACTTGCATTGGTGTGTCAAAATGTATTTAATTAAAGAAGTCCATGCCACTAGTGTGCCAAAAAAATGCACATTCTTACTTTGTGGTGTTCAGTTTTTTCTACAAATATTTCCAAGTAATAAGTGTATTCGACTGTAAAATGTCTCTGTACCTGTGCCTGCAGCTTACGCTTGCTGATGATTTTTACAGCGTCGGTTTATTAGTTTATGCCATCAATTAGTCTCATTACTCTTGACTTTGAGCATTATTAGGATCTTCAAAGGAAAGAACTAGTAAGTCTACTTGAAAGTAAAGCTTTCATAGTCTGAACAGATTTCGGGGGGGGGAGGGGACTATAAAGCCACTTTCAGTGTACTGTTTATTATTCACCAATAGTGTCATATCAGATATGGTCAATTACTATTGCACTGCGAATTTATTGTCAAGGCTGTTTTATCTGCAGATTTCTGTAGGCTGGCATCACTGGTGACGACATTTAAATAAGGAATGACAGCAGCAAGGTTATTGAGCCTCTAAATTTCTAGACAGCAATATGGAGAAATACATTTCTTTACAGAGCAGGTTTTGTGAAAGAAAGGTGTCTAAGTTAACTATGTACCATTAATCTGATCTGTTCTACTGCAACTAAGGTCATTAGTTAACAGCTTTCCTGTAATGGGATCTTAGCATGCCACCACTGTGATAGTGTCATTGAGAATAATGGCACAGTGAGGTCTTGCATGGAAGCACTTTCTCCTGCAAGAGCAAACTTCAAAACAGGAATCATTATTGAACTAGAGCAGAAGCTCTCAACTTTTCCGTATTGTAGATCACTTTTCAAGATAAATGCTTCTGCAGACCACCTCCTGCCCAATCTATCAGTCCTAATGCTGCAGCTTCTCGGTAGCCTCTGTAAATACTAGGTTTAATTACAAAGAGATAGAGACAGAAAAATATAACAATAAATTCTAATGCAGAGAGTACTGATATTTAATGGATTCCTTGCCTATTTTCTGCCCTCAAGTACAACATTTTCATAATGAATTTCCTTTTCATGTCTTTGGTCTATAAGCCTTCTTCTGTATCCTGGTTTCGCAGCTTATCTGCTTTTATATCTATCCTTCTAAAGCAAATTTCTTCTAAAGGGAATCTCTGACAGAAAAACTGAGCCTGCATTTTGTGCTCCTCAGTCTTTCATTATCTGGGCAGAAGCAGACAAGAGCCCCACTTGAAGCACAACACATGTATGGTTGTGACTCTTGTATAGTGTTCCCATCTTTCACTTTGACAGTGCTCAGTTTTCCAGGGGCTCAGAAGTGGTTCATAGCCAGTTTGACAGCCATGCAGCCATGATGCAAACTGCTGCCGATAGCCCTTTCCAGCAAAACTGTTTTAGATTCCTGCTGCCAGTGTTTGCCATCTGCAGGTTTTTTAGATGAAGAAAAAGCCTGAAAGCTTGGGGATAAGAGGGGGGTGGGGGTGGAAGAAAAGAGTTTTAGTGTCCTTTATCTTAACACTTGCCAGGGTTTACAGATTTACCACTGTATATTGCAGATGGCATTTAAGCATCACCAGTTAAGTGGGGGTTAAATTATTTTGTATCTATTTTATATGTATATAAAGGCAGTTGATGTCCAACTGAGGAGTATTGTGGCTGTCAAAATCTGAAGCTGAAGTAGTACCATTTCTGTGCCAAAATGTATTTAAATAATTACAATTCGAAAATACTATAAAATATCTAATAACCCATTTTCCTTTTGTCTGTTCTATTTACAGGCTGCTGGAAAATACAGACAACAAGGCAGAAATTACGTAGTGGAGGATGGAGATATTATCTTCTTTAAATTTAATACACCTCAACAACCCAAGAAGAAATGAATATCAGATGTTGTTCGTTGCTCAGAAACAAACTGTGTTGCTTCAAAAAGCATATAAATTTTTATTTAGGATGGAATATCTGGAAACAAAAAGATACAGTTTCTACCTAGGGAACCTCCCCTCCCCCCAGTGAAATTATCCTTGTTTGTTTTGAATTAAAATATGGCACCTCCAGCGAACATGCAAGTTCACTAAATGTGAACAGCTTTGCATTTCAAACGATTAAGACCCTACTCCAAATTGTAGAAGCTTTTCAGGAACCATATTACTCTCATGATACTTCATTAATCTCCATCATGTATGCCAAGCCTGACACATTTGACAGTGAGGACAATGTGGCTTGCTCCTTTTTGAATCTACAGATAATGCATGTTTTACAGTACTCCAGATGTCTACACTCAATAAAACATTTGACAAAACCAGCCTTGGTGTGTTTGGGGATGTCTGTATTGACTGACTGTGGTGTGCTGAATGCGATACGGCACCTGGTGGATGCTGATTACAGAATTTTAAGACGTGTATGATACAGTAACTGGCAGTGTGGGGCAGCTGCAATTGTGTTTCAAAAGTGAGTCTTTCATGGGAATCAGAAGATTAGGATGCCAGTGATTTGTCTCAAAAAAGTTAATGAATTTGTAGATGGACACTCACTGAAAGATGATAGCAACGATAATAAAAATGATGCAGCGTAAATGATTTTCACTGGAGAGAGGAAATACATGTTGAAGAAGTATTTTATCCTTGAGACTGAAGCTTTTTTGTTCAAATCATTTTGAGAAAGTATTTAACTCTTGCCTTGAAATTACTAAACTGTGGAGGCAGCAGTGCCTGATGTTGTGTGTTGTCCTCTCAGGTCTGGTTTTCAGGCCAGCGCAGGGTGACACAGTGTTGTGAAGGAAGAGGTCACGCTGTCCTGGATAGGTAAGTTGTTCAGCTGAAATAAGGTTGCAGCTGTGAGTACTTCTTTACCCCTTTAACCATGAGGGAGAGCTAGTCTCTTTAGGTAACACATTAAAATGAGTTGTTGGCAAAAGGAAAACCAAGCTTGTACTTTCAATGCCAGGTGTAGTATTGCCCTTGCTTGCAGGATGTTTAAAGTATTTAAAGCAGCCTGGCTTTTTCTGAAGTGCCTGTGGTTTCAGCTACTGACTCAGTGGGATCATAGCTGGAAGAGATGCTGGTGTTACCTGGGGCTCATTAGTGATGCCAGACCTCTCACATTGCTGCGATAAATTTGCTTGCTACCAACTGTGTAAATGACAACTTATCGGTGGCTGACCTTCCCTCTGCACTTAAGATACTGGGAGCGCTGGGGATCTCCTCCTCCGAGGCTTCCCTTGAGATGCTGCCTTTGAGCTTCATTGCTCATTTCTGAAAGAGTAAGACGTGGGTCAGCCAGAGCCACAAGGCTCATTGTTGAAAAGTTGGCATCCTGCCTTTAATTGCACTGAGGAGAAAGAGGGAGGGCAGATGACTTCAATGCGTAGTTGTTGATTTTGTTTTAAAGTGTGTCTCCTTTTTTCATGGTGGCAGGAGTGGGGGGAGAGTACTGCAGAGCAGGCAAGCTAGGGCTTCAGATGGTTTGGAAGCCTTGGAATTCTCTTTTATACTGTCTCCCTGGTGCAGATAGTATTTGTTCTTGGTGTTAATTTCACGTTACATGATTGAGAAAAGATTAGGACCACCAAATCTTGGTTTAAAAGTCAAATCCAAAAGAAAACGGAGCCTACCTGTTTCCCTTGGAAGTCAGCAAGGTGCTAGTAACAGAGAAGGGCTCATGCTGGGTTTCAGATGCAATGAAAGGTGAGCGAGAAGTGGAGTATATGTGTTGGTGAAAGGGAAGTCACCACTTCACTGTGTTAACACCTGCTGAAACGTGTTCCCTTCTCCTGTCTGAAACTCATTCTGGTTTCCAAAGTTCCCATGCTCCCTAATTATCACATGTCAGTGAAGATGCTGTTAGAAAGGACAGCGCAATTAATAGATCGCTTTGCATTTTTGCAACTTTTATTTCTGCTTAATAAGCTGTATTTGTTTAGATCTGAATGTGTGTGCTTCATGATACCTCCCTGTCCTAAAAATAAAAATGATTAAAAATTGAACTGTTTTTCATGATAGACTGGGCTTTCTAAAGTTATCACAATATTCTGCAGATAGAAAACAAACCTAAAGTATTTGCCACAGCTTTAGAATACATATTCTGGTTTATGTTTCATCTTACTAATTTGCCTGAATAGTTTTTATAGCTGTTTTAGCTGATGTTCTTTTCACTGCTGAAGCGAATCAGTTATTCCAGAAGAAATCCAAGTCTTATTAAGAGAAAGAATAATCTGATAAACTCGGTCACTCCTATCACTGGTGACTTGTGGCAACTGCCACATTAAGTATTTGCACCTTGTGTTTCTCCCCAGTGGATCTATGCGTTTAAGACATGCAGCTCCTGAAAAATTATATTTCAAATAGGATTGTCATTTGACTTAAGCCAAGCAGATATTATTGATGCAGTTCAACTTGCACAGATTACTCCAGCTGCAATATATGCATCCTACTCACATTTACTGTTTAATAAAAAGTGAAACCTACCTGCATGCTCTTCACTGTCCATGACCAGCAGTCACTGGGGATGATGGTAGTGAATAGGAGACATTGTGTTTCTCCAGCTGGAGATGGGTGAGAAAACATTGTAGGCCCTATTCTTCCAAAACATGGAAAGTGGGGAATTTTGCATGGGAGGACAAGTACTAACTCTCTTAACTTGTGTTCCACAGTGCCTAATAACCATGGTGTTGATGGCATATTTCTGCGATTCAACAATTGTAGTGCAACAGGGAAATCACTGCTACCTGCCTCCAGCTGACCAAGCCAGCATGCCTGAAGGTGATGTGGAGATGTCAGTGAAAGCAGCTGTGCCTGCAGCAGTGTGTGGGGTGACTCTAGGAATAGATGTGGAGAGCAAAGCAGTTCCTACATGAGGTATTTGAGAGGCTACCTTGGGCTGGTTGCAGGCTGATCCCATGAGGAGTTAGAAGACAGTTTCACTTCAGTCTCAAAAGAGAACCGGTTTGCTGTAAGCTTCCCAAGGGACAACCAGTTTGCCTATTCCTGCAGAGCAAAGCAGTGAGTGTGTGTGTATAGGTGTGATCAGGAGATTTGCTTTTAAAAGTATGTTCCTGGTCAAATAAAAACAGTGCTGTAGACAAGTAAGGGGTTACTGCTGTCTTTCATTGGCAGCATCACTAAGTGATGTGCTTGAGCACCCCAATAAGGGATATTTCAGACCACTTAGAAGCACAAAGAATAACAGACTTAGCTTGTGAAGACTGTGTACCCGTGCATACCTCTCATGTAGAATAGTCTTCTGCCCTAGTCGGTGTTTCCCAGAACAGCACAAGGGGAGCAGGTTTGGTCTTTCTGGGTCGATAATATATCAGTTAAAACATCATACTGTTTCCATAGTACGTTATGTAAAGTGAAACAGGAAGTGGTTGGAGATGAACTAAAAATAGGCACCTAACTGCCTGAGACTCAGCTGTGTTTGGCTATTTGAAAACTGAAGTAAACATTTCAGTGTAGGACAAGAGCCACCATCTCCCAGCTGCTATTTGACCAACTTTGGGGTCAGAATATTCCACAGAGGAACTGAAGGATTCCCAAGGCTTCATAAATTCAGTGCTCAGGTTGGTGTGGGTGACAAGCTAAACCAAATGCTTATTTTGCATGGTTTCAGTTGCGTGCTTCCTGCCACAAGATGATGTGGATGCTTAAGGCTGGCAAGCATTAAAATACCTGGACAAAGCCCTGGGGGAAGAAAAATAGGTTGATAGGGGGAAAAACCCTAAACTGTTAAAACAAAGGTATTGCCTCTGCACTTGGAGTGTCCTTAAGTCACAAATTGTGAATGCTGGGGGAAAACTGGTATGTATGCCTTGTCCCTGCCAGGCATCTGTTGGCCACTGTCAGAAACCCAGGAACTCCAGGATGGTCTGGAAGGGTCTGTGATCTGACCTAATATTGCCATTGTTGTCTCCTCTCCAAAGCAATTTATCTTCGAAGGAACATGATCTCTTTGATGCCCTTCCCAATTCTGCATTTTATTAGAATCTTCATTAAAAAAGAAAAGAAGTATTAATTTCATGGGTTTTGCCCTTTCATTGACTGTGTCCAGCCCTGTAGAGGCAGCAGCATTATTGTAGTTGTTTTAAATTATTTACCTTCCCTGAAGGATCCTTTCTTACCTGCTGCAGTTTTCCACCTACTTCTTCCTTTTGTCACTCAAGTTCACTCTTTGCAGACTGCAGGGCTTGGTTGGTCAAGAAGTCTGTATGCCAGAGCGCCTGCTTTGGAAACACGTGTTGTAAGCTCTATTTCCCTTCTTCCTCTCCCACAGAACAGCTTCCAGTTGGAGTGCTTGCACTGTAGCTGGGGTAGCTTTGCTGAGCACCTCCCAACTCTTTACTGATGCTGGTTGTGGTTGCCAATGGTGACTTCCATGGGCTGTGGCCCTCCCTTGGGCTCCTGGCTGAGCAGCAGCCCCAGCCCCAGCCCCAGGCAGTCAGCCCAGAGGCAGCGTGCTCTGCTTTCTTGGTGCCCTTTTTGATGTTCTTGTGGCTGCCAGGCTTGTTCAGACTGTTCTTGCAGAGCACTGTCGGTCCTCTTCTGTGGCAGTTGGCGATGATGCAGTGTGCTGTGTTCCATTGAGTGGCTTGAACGCTGCTGTGTTTCCTCTACCAGGTGCAGGGTAGGATCGTAACGTTGCGTTCTGAGAGAGCGATGTGTGTGGCAAGGCTTCTGGCTCCAAACATCCTAGCTAAATTTTAACGTTTCTCTCCACTCGGCTCACAGAGGATTAAAGCATGGGGCAGGGAGAGAGGAGGCTCACTAGCAGTCAGTAATCATTTAAAACTAATACCCACTTGGTTTAATTTTTACTCTCCCATACTAATTCCATGTGTTTGCTCGTGCCAATCCACCATTTCACATCAGTTAAACCAGGAAAATCACTGGAGGCTTTGAAAAAAACTTCAAAAAATAGTAATCAAAGTAGTGGTATTCATCCCAGTATCCCAGCGGATTGAAACAGTGGTGTGCTGGTTGGGCTCTGACAGGTTTACAGTAAATGCTGCATTGCAGGGCTCTCTTTGAAGCAGTTATTTCTTGGCTTCTACCTGCAGGTAGTGCCCCTTCCCAATCCATGACAATAGATACATATGGCAGCGTGTTGCATATTGTGAAATAAGTTACATGTGTGTGCTTGCTGTCATAAACCAATGATTTGGTAGGTGCCTGCTCATCAGAGCTCATTATGGCTCTGTGCAGTTACAGAACGCCTGTAGCGCTTTATTCCCTACATGCAAAATGTATGTGCTCAGTATGGAAAAGCTTTATAAACCTGCAGAAAATAAGATCTGGGGCTGTCGCAACAGCACACGCGATGTGTAACTGAATAAAATACATTCACCCGGGTCTCAGAAAGGGCTGGCAGACCCAGGTGGGCTGAGCCCCCCACATGGGTGGTGGGGAAGGCCTCTTCTATATGACAATGGTATTGAAGAGGTGAAGGTTATATATTGGGGTATAGCCAAACACAGAAAATCATAGAATCATAGAATGGTTCAGACTGGAAAAGACCTCAAAGCTCATCCAGCTACAACCCCCTGCCATGGGCAGGGACACTTTCCACCAGACCAGATTGCTTAAGCCCCATCCAACCTGCCCTTGAACACTGCCAGGAACGGGGCAGCCACATCTCCTCTGGGCACCCTGTGCCAGCGCCTCACCACCTTCACAATAAAGAACTTCCAACCTAAATCTCCCCTGTTTGAAGTTTGAAGCCGTTACCCTTTTTCCTGTCACTACAGTCCCTGATGAAGTGGACTTAAATAATAAATAGCACTCCAAGGGCTATTCCAGTGAGGAAAGGGATGGAAGAAACACCGCTCTGTGCTGGTGATATTTTTACTCCCAGTGACCCAGACCCTTCAGCTCAAGCACAGCAGGCTGTGGAGTGAGCTCCTTCACTGCCTGCAGATCCCCCACTGCCATAGCCATGGGCAGGGATCCCCCACCTTGCTTATGGCAGGACCTCCAGGTCTGAAATTAGGGCTAATTTAAGCCTGGGCTCAAAAGTGCAGAGTTAAATCCCTGCACTGCTTGTACCTCTTGTACTGACTTCACTGGCTGTATTTCAGTGAGCCTAAAGAACACAGCAGCATGCAAGGAGGAGGAGAGGTTTGTGAGGAGCATTTGGGAAACTCATCTGTGAGGACCTTCACCACCCCACAGCTGTGGGTACACAGAGGAGCTGCCTGCACCCAAGGTGCTGTCTGAGGTAAGCATGTGTGCCCCCAGCTTTGGTACCTTCTCCTGATAACAGAGTTAGATTAAGCAAGGGGTTCATAAAGTTGGATTTATGGTAAACATGTCATAAGGTACAGGGTAACAAAGTCCTTGCTATGTATGGAGGAAGGCTGTTGCCCACATGAAAATGTTCCCAGGAACAAGCCAGAGCAGCAGGACAGGCTCGGAGGGAGGATTCCACAGATACATGTGGGAACCACATCCATCCACTGCAGTCTGCCTGAAGCACAGATGGGATGGAGGCGATGCCAGTGCCCTGGGCCAGGATGGGACCCACTCCCCTCTCTCATCCTCAGCTTGGAAAACTCACCTGTGCTATGCAAGGGCAGAACTAACTGTTAACAGGGGCTCTGGTGCTGCTGAAGGGCCACCTTGCCAGATTTAGCAGCCAAAGATGCATCATTTGTTCTCCTTTGTAAATTGTACACAAAACCTTTCAGTTACCGAAGAGTTAAACTTCCCTGAAATCTGAATTGTGTGCAGAGTATCCACATTTGGTTATAACTCCTGTTTAAGTTTCAAAGCACAGCGTTATTGGAGGTAGCAATAGTAACATCAAACAGGCTTGATAAGATCAACAAATTACTAAGTATAATTGTTTATGCTGGGGTGTGTGCAAGGAGATAAATAGCTCATAAATTAAACACCGGTGCCTGAGGGTGAGTCATTCATGGATTCAGAGCTGTCCTGACACTTGCAAGCAAAAAGTCATTTTCTCTTAGTTCAGTAATTATGCAATTCAAGATATAAGATCAGCAATCAATGCTAGGTGTGCTCGCAAAGGTGGAGTGTCCTTCTTCAGCTATTGGAGTGTCCCATACACTGATGGACAAGAAAGTCTGTTGCTCCTCCCTGTAGTGGGGAATATTCTGACTGAGGTATGGTTCTTCAATAAGGTAATGAAGAATGAAGGGATTAAAACCAGATTAAGGGTCAGTTTTTGCTGGTACGAATTGGCAGCACTCTTGGCTTCAGCGGAGCATTACTGGTTTATACCAGCAGCAAATCTGGCTCCAATTATCAAAGGAAATCAGCAAACCCCCTGTGATAACTGCTGTTAGTCATCCAGGCCAGCGCCTGTTTCTGAGAGGCACCTGGCACCTCGCTGGCTGCGCTGCAGCTTGTGTGCTCTCACACGGGGTCATTAGAGCCCCTTCCTGACTTATTCATAAGACCCTGTGAGGATCTTGGTGTAATCAGGGTTTTCCTAAGGACAGGGAATAGTAATGTAATCTGTTATTGTAACAACAGCATCTTGATCTGCTTTTATTTACTAATGTTTTGCCAGCCATTAAATGTTTTTCTGCCAAATTCAGACAGAGATCACACTGAGAAATCATATTCCTTTTGGAAATGCAGTGTAAACCTCACAGCTGCTCAACAATAGTTACTGCTGGCGTTAACTCCCAGCCTGCAGGAGACAACTCCATGTGTAACCTACAACCCTCCTGACCCCTTCCATCTCAAACAGACTTCTCATGGCCAAGTGGTGCCCCGGCTGCATGTTGTTGCACACAGATGTCCTACACAGACTGCAGGAAGGACTTTTCCCTGGAGGAGCAGTGTCCGTATCTCCATTCATGCCAACCACATCTTCCATCCCTCTTCCTGCAGGTTGGAAACACATAGGGGGTGAGACAGAGCCATGAGGACACTTCCTACATGGAAAGGTGCTGGTAGTCTGAACAAGGCATAAATAGGGTTTTAAGTTCCTACCAAGGTATGGCTGCTATTTAAGTCTGACTGATGTATTTGTGTTTTTCATAACTAACAGTGGGATTCTGCTCTTACTGATTGTGGAGGTTTTCACAGAGCAGACTTCGACTGTCAGCTCTTCCCTGGGACAGCTTCCTTCACTCATCAAAAGGACTCACAGTTTTCATCCAAAAATATAGAGGAGAGATGGAAACATGAGTGGTGTAACACTGCATGTATGATGTATGACATCCAGTGACACTGCCTCCTCGTGACAGCTCCATCCCTTCTCACAAAGCCTGGAGTTTGAAGGCTTGCCCGAGTTTCCTGCAGTTCCTGCCAGCCCAGTGGTGCAGTCACCTTGTCACCAGGTAAGGACACTCCTCTATGCAGGCTGCCCATCAAATGCTGTGTTGCAGGGAACCCTTTGCCTTGGGTAGGTTTGTGTCTAAACCCAGCGTGTTGGTTTGAGAGGCGCTGAGGTCAGCCCTGGCTTCACTGGCAGATGCCATTCTGGGGAAGGAAGAGAAATGCTTAATTTATATTTACGATTTAGGAAAAAAGCTGTAAGTGTGCTCTTTCATTCCAAAATAAAACTGTGTTAATGACGGGAGTGTTTAGCCCATTGGGGATGTCATTGTTTTCAATTATGTGCCATTCTGATGGGAGAGCACAGATTCTTAGGCTGAATGGAGATTTGTGCTGCAGCTATTTGTGCCTTTTAAAACATTTTCTTTACTACTTTAAGAGAAAACTGTAAAATGGCAATAATGACATATTATTACAAGTAAATTACACTGTAAAATAGCATTAATATTGCAGTTGAAACCTAGAATTTGAAATAAGATGGAAATATTCATTTGCACACAGCTTTTGTTCTTATCAAAAGCGATTTGGATTAGGAATGAGATTTACTTAGCGCCTGCACTTGCAGGCAAGCTAATGCTCAGTCACCTGGCTGCTGCACAGGCTGTCAAGCTCATCTGTTATGGGCTGCCACAGGAGCCTTGGGTAAAGCCCAGCACACCAAGCACCGCGGGTCCTGGAGGGAGAGGAGATGGTGAAAATGCAGCTCAGAAAGACCTTGTGTGTGCATGGGGCTTGGTGTCTGGACAGGGAGCAGGGATGGCCTCTGTTTTGTCTCTGTGGCAGAGGTGGACCCCATACCACAGCATGTGAAAACCTCTCTTCTCACATCTAATGAAGAAAGACTAATTGGAATTAATAAACCTAAAGTGGTGCAGGATAGTAATTGGAGACCTTGTACTCAGGGAGAGCACTGACCAGCTTAATACCCCAGGTCATGAAAATTGACCCTTGAATTGGACAAACCTGTCCTTCAAAGGTCAAGGGGCCTTGGTCTTGTTTTAACCCTACTCCACTCACACATGGAAAACAATCAAACCCTTAAAGGTCACTTCTGTAGGGAGAAGTCTTGCACCAGTAAGGTTTGCAGGAGAGCCCCTTCAGAGAGGTACATATAAAGGGTGGGTGTCAAACTGTATTGAAGACTTTTCTGGGCTTTTTTGGCGTTCAAAAGTAAGGAAGAAGAGAAACCGTTTTCTCTTGGTTTCAATGTAACCCCTTTAAGTAGATTGCTCTGATCGTAGCCCTGCATTTCCAAAGGCCATTGTTTGGCTCTTAGGTATCCTGCAGCAAAGTTTGCTCTTGTCCACCACCTACCTGTGAAGCAGTATGTGTGATTGTAGATTTAATTGGGACCACCATGAACCCCCTGTGGCAATGGGCCTTAAATCCTCCCCTCACTCTGTGCTTCATTCCCAAACAGAGCAGACCTCCCCTTCCTGACACCTCATGAGAGGGCAGCCAGCTCACCAGGTGATCTGCCCACCATTGGATGGCCACAGCATAAAAGGGGAAATCTCAGAATCCAATCACATTTTTGTCACAACTTTTACTGGCTGTATTCCTATCAGCACAGAAAGGAGAGTAATAAGTGTAGAACTGATTCTTCAGGCAACTTCTATTCAATGTTATCCTTCTAGCATTTCTTACCTCTGTTGAATTGTATAGTATAAGGGAGGCACAACATTTCTGTATGTGGAATAAGGTGGAGAGTCACCAGTATTTCTGTAACGCTTCTTTGCAGCTGGGCAACACCTCCATTTTCTGTCTTCGCAGTAATTTTGCTGTGGCACAGAGAAAAGGAACTGCCAGTCACTGAATCCTGTCTCACGACCCCACACAGAGGGTTTGGGCTACCAATGGTGTCCATGGAATACAGAGGATGGCAGGGCAAGGCAGAAAGCTGTGATGCTGCTGTCGCCCTGGCTCTGATAGGTAAGCCCCAGTAAACTTCCCTTTCCACTGGATAAATGGGGCCTGCAGAGAGGTCCGTGCTGCCAGACTGGGCCCAGTCCTGTAAACAGCTTGTTTACTCCTGCCCTACTGACACACAGGGTGAGCTGGGAATAAATCAGCGTATCCTCGTTGGAAACACTCATGTGGGATGTAGTCAGCGACAACCAGGAATCAGTTTGGGAATGTGGAGTGTAAGAATAAGTGTCCTTCATTTGATGCTGTTGGAAAAAGAAACCTAAACCCCAACTGGTTAATCAGTTTTCTAAAGTGCCTCTAATAAGAAATACATTTAAAAGCACTTTGGCAAAGTCATCTCACAGTAACAGTGAGCAAATAAGCAAAAATGAGGGTGAGAGGTTGTCCATGATATCAGAACAGGTTTTATGCTTCATATCTGAAACAGTCAAAAAAGAAGGCAATGTCTCAGGCCGGTTCTGTTATGGTTTGGAGGCAACTGTCACATTAATCATAGTAATCCCACTGTATTCAATGAAGTTATTCTGTGCTCAGAGTTACAGGGATGCTTAAGTCTTTGCCTGAAGAAGAATATATTTTTATAAGCAAATTAAGGGTATTCATGCTCTAAATCTTGGTTATCCTGGTTGGTTAAATGGGGGACCAAGGGAGCTTTTCTGGGCCAGGATCAGAACAGATTTATGTATCTTAATTATCTAAACAGTCTTAACCAATTTGATATTTACTGGTGCTCAGATGAGGAGTGGGCATGTGGGAAATGCAGTGAAATGTTAGAATGTTTGTGCCGTATTCTTGCATATTTAGAGATTTATGGACTTGTTTCCCCGGCTGCGTTTGTGAGCCTGCAATGCCAGCTCTGCCTTTGTGCATTCACTGCTTCATACACCCATGGAAACTTGGCAGAAAAGTTTTAACTATGACATGTCAATGAACTATGAAGGAAAGGTTTGTTTTGTGTATACCCCCTTTACCTGAGGTCCATGGTTAGACTCTGCATTAGAGCTCCTGGCTCTCATGTGCTCAGTTTGCGCTTTTGATCATGCCACTCTTTGCACAAAGCTGAGAGAATTTCTGCTTCATAAAGAGGAAAATACAGACATGTTTTGATGTCTATAGAAACGCGTGTTTGCTCTTATTTTTGAGGCAGGGGAACTTAGGGTTTAACATCTCTACAGTTCTTCCTAGGTCTCTGTGCAATCAAAGTTTCCAAGGAGGACTTAATGGGGACCAGAAATCATTTGGTTGTGGTGGTGATGGTGTACTTGATGATACATTTTTCTTTAAAGGTTGTACACTGATAAAAATAGTAAGTAACCCAGTCTACTCATAACCGCTTCATCTTTAAGTTCATGCAAGTTTAGGGAGCTGTAAGTGACTAAAAGGATGAGTGGCTTAAGATTCACTGAGTGATTCTGCAAATACAAGGAGTGAAATACCAAAGGAGTAAAGGATATATAGACCTTTGCCCATTACATCAAGAAAAAGGAAAAGTTAGGAAGGGGGAGGGGGAATTCCTGGGCTACATTTTTCAAGTCCTACTCCAAAAGGGGTAACCAGCCCATTAGTATAGGTGCCAGGAAGCTCGCTTTTGTGACATCTCGCCAAACACACCTACTTTCACTGGACCATAGAAAGATCAATCCTGTCTGAAATCCACCCATTACCTAAGACACCTAATTTATATTAGAAGCTCACTAAAAGGCACTGTCTGGCCCCCAACCTTCACTGCCAGTGATAAAGAGGATGTTTTACACCATATGTGACACTTAATCAAAACCGATATTCTTTAACAAACCCTTAACCTCTAGCACACAGGAGTCATATGAGGCCAAGGGACAAGACACAGATCCAGCTCAGGGTGGCATATCCTTTGATTAAGATGATACAGATTTCCCATTTTTGTCAGGGTTACGGATTCTGGATATATCCCTTTTTGATTTGTCAGCATTAAATTTCAGTAGAGGTTCAAGCCAAAGAGAGACCAAGACTAGTTCTGTCTTCAACTGCGTATTAGGAGATAATTTCTCAGAATCCTCTGCAGTAATGATGCTCAGATCTTCTGATCTTCTTGTAAGCAAGTTTTCCTGGGAACCTGGATTTAAACTATGGCACAAACCTTGCTTGCATCTGGGTCCTTTCTTAAGGAGGAGTATCTAAATACACTTATTCTGTGAGCCCTGAAATGGACCTTTTTTTTTTCCTTTCCTCAGGTCTTTTTCAAAGAGGCAAACCTTCAAGTGAGTTCTTTCACCCTCCCTTGGATTTCTGGGGCAGGAGGTTTTACTTACGGAGTACACAGTACTTGAGACAAGGATTGCAAACTTCAGGGGGTTAGACAATTTTCACTGCCTGCAGTACATGGGAATCTCAGTGTAGCTGACTTTACTCCTGGGCGATTCCCTCCCAACACATACCCTTTTTAAAGTAACCCCTTCTTCTAGCATTTGTATGTGGCTGATTTGGGCACAGGAGAGTCTCTCGAATTCCCTGACATTGGAAAGTTCGGCTCTTTTCCCTCTTTTTAGGCACAGTTTTAAGTTGGAGGTTTAGATTTTGTTGGGGACGCTGTTCTGCAGGAATTATTTCTAGTCATTATTTCTCGAGAATAATGTGCGGCTTGATTATTGGAGTGCAAAAAAGATCTTGGAAAGGGCTTTTGTTTTCAGTTGTATGTTTTTAAACACTGAAATGGCACATCTGTTCTGCGAGGCTCTGTGGCTGGCTGGAGAATGGCTGATACGGGCCCGCTTCTGCTGAGTGCATGCTATCCTCATTCAGCACCCGGAAATGTTTCTTATTGAGACTGTTTTCATGTCTATGATAGTTATTAATGAATTTATAAGAAAAGCTCCTTTTGTTAGGAGCTGCCTTTCTCCTACTTCCCATAATAGCAAGGAAACCCCTCTGCTGTCATGGAGAAGCCCAGAGCATCTACAGATTTCTGTAGCAATAAAAAGAAGGACAAGACTTTGCATGTCTTTGGGATACCAACAAAAAGAGACAAGCAGGGAGCATTTGCCCTCAAATCTTTTAGGCTCCTTTATTTATTTTCTTATTTACTTCGATGCGGTAAAGGAAGAAGGGGCAATGTATAGAGGCTACTTTTAGCTCTGCCACTGAAGTGGCAGAAACAGACCTGTAATCGTGTTAAACCATCTTTAAAAACAACTTCTGTTTAGTAAATGCAAAGCTGACAAGCACAAATCTGAAGGGCTGTTTCGAGTTTAGGGCACATCACATACATCAAAGGCCAGCTTTTTATTCTCCTGTACCTTCGTTTTTAAAACTT
Organism: Agapornis roseicollis; assembly: GCA_002631895.1. Lineage (NCBI taxonomy): Eukaryota > Metazoa > Chordata > Aves > Psittaciformes > Psittacidae > Agapornis > Agapornis roseicollis. The sequence goes on from NDXB01019227.1 coordinate 333,081, forward strand.
CATTAACAAACAGAGGCATAATCAAGGAGACCCGCATCTCCGCTGCCGTTCCCAGTTCCGTACCCATCTTGGCTTCTTAATCAGAAAATTAATTGGGCCTTGAAATCTTATTTTTTCTTAAATCTCTCCAGATTTAATCAGAGAGTTCTGCTGGAAGCAATCTTTCACTTAAGATTTCATAGCAACGTAGCTAGAGAAACCATGTCATTTCCTGCGTCAAATACATCAAAGTTGAGTGTGTGCTGGGTTTTTTTAACTAAGTATGTGCTATGCCTTGGTTTTAGTCTCTTTGCTCCAAGGAAAGCGTGTGTTTTATTTCTTATGCCTACTGGGGGGTGAATCTGCTCTACTGCAATGCCTCTGAAATTAATACATTCCCAGGGAAGGAGGAGCAGATCCTTCCTCCTGTGCTGTGTGCTTGGATGGGAGCAGTGGCAGGGATGCTTTCTACAGCCAAAGCAATCTCTGTTGCACATGGTAAGAAGGAAAGCTCTTTGTGTCATTGTCTTGTTAAAAGGTAGACTCTGCTCTACAGTAGAAAGGAACAGGTAGTTTGTGGGGAGCCTGAGCTGGGCCCAGTTTTATCAGAGATGGAAAGCTGTATGATCATGTAGCCAAGTGGAGTGGGTTAGGAAAGGTCCTCCTGCAAGGAACATGGCAGTGAGCCGTGTAGACTGCTTTTCCCTAACCTGCGCATCTGGTTTACAGTTCATTGTGTCCAGGTGGATACTTTTATCCTCTAACGAGATGGGAAGTAGTTAATGTTTCCAGATCTGAAGTCTGCTGTTGCAGAGTTGGCTCCAGAGTTCACAGGAGGAAGGTGCCTCTAGGGGGCTGGAGGACTGCATTAAAGTATTTAACAGCTCACTCAGGTTGACTTTACATATGGGGACAGGTAAAAGCCGTGCAGTCCTGTGGTGAGGTGCCAGGTTTGTGTTTCATTTTAAACTGGGGCTTTTTAGAGAGGGTTTATGAATGTTGTGGGAGGGCTTTCTTTTTCTGGCTTTGTTTTAAACCCCCTCCCCAATTACCCTCCCATCCATTTATCCCCTGGCTGATGTCCCCAAGGGCTGTGACTGGGATGTGGGGCACCATCGTGTCTGGGGAACCTGCTTCACCCCATCCGTCTTTATCCTTTGGCTGACAGCAAGCTCTGGGTACTGAGTGGCTGGAAGTCACCCCCTGCCCTGTGAATGTGGAGATGAATGCTCTCAGACAGGCTATTGGACTTGTGCTCCTTTCTCTGCTCTTCCCATGACAGGAGCCAGCAGCAGCTGCCTTTCTGTTTCCTGCAGCCCCTCTCCTTGCTGGCTTTGTGAAACAGTAGTTCTACTGGAATACACAGATTCCTGCATATGCCCTCTGCTTTGCAAGGCACGGGTTAAGTAAGTAAAACACTGCCTGTCCCAGAGATCACAATAGTGCCTACAGAGCAGTGACATTTGTCCATGTTCACAAGTATTAATGTAAACCCCCTCTTTCATATTTGCCCAGAAAGCAAGCTGGAGCTCATTATAGCTACATGCGTTATGGGAGCTTTAAAAGTGGTGGGTGCAAGGTGCCCGGTAAAGCTTTAACAACCTGTAATTAGATCAGAGTTGCTTACTTTCTGAAAAACAAATTATTTGCCAGTTTTGGCCCTGGGGTTGGGCTGTAATACAGAATGCGGGGGGTTCTGAAAAGGTTCGGGAGTGAAAATACAAACCAGTTTGACACAGACAAGTAGAAGGAAGTTGGAAAGGTGCTATCTCAATGCTGGTGGCAGGCCATCGTCGGTGTCTAGAAGTTAAATCCTAACTATGATTTGTGGACTAGCAGCAGCTTGTGATGAGTGCACTGGGGCGCGAGGGGCAGCTCCAGGGTCCCTGTGAAGCCCCAGCTCTCTGGAGCTGTTGCTCTTTTTTGCTTCCCGATGGACTGGATGAGCAGCAAGAAAAACAAGAAAGCTGATGACCCCTGCTTCTGAAGAAGCTGAGGCGTGGCTCCGCTGGCTGTGCCTCTCTCCATGGCTTGCAGGCATGCACACAGGCTTCCATGTGTTTGGGGAGCATGAGGATCTTGTGTCTTGCAAAACCGACCAGAAAAATGACTTAGAGCACCCCTGACATGCATCATGAGCCCACTCTGCGGCTGGTTGGGGGGTGTGGGTACCAGTAAAAGCCAGCTCAGTCCACGGGAGACATCTGCTACAGCAGACACACGGCTATAAAAGATGTGAGCAGGTCACCCCAGCGCCTGAGGAGGCACAGTGCTGCTGAGGGCCCGGCACACCTGCGTGCCTGGCTGAGAAGTTCGCTGAATCCCCCTCACACGTTTCCCTTCCCTTCCACCGCTAATTGGCAGTTTCTGCCCGGTTTTGCATGTGGAGTGTGTTAGTGCAGGATAGGGCTATTATCAAATTAATTAGGAGCTCCCTCCAATTATTCCTGCTGCGCCTGACGGGCTCTCCCCGCTGCCCCCGGCGGGCTGATTGGCTACTCTAAACTCTGCGGCTCTAAACGACTGAGCGGTGCCACGGGCTCATTAACGGCGCTGCCGTGCCGCGCTCCCCCGCCCCGGCACCTCCCCGGCGGTGCCGCCGCCGCGTTTCTCGCAGGCGCGGGCGGAGCAGCGGGGACCCAGCGCGCCCTGGAGCTGCTCCGAGAGGCGAGCGCGGGGGCCCCAGCTCCGTCCTTGGAGCGCAGGGCAGCGGCAGCCCCGAGTGACCCTTCTGCTTGCACAGGCAGGGCAGGGGCAGCTGAGCGGCGCGGCTTGAGCGGGGGTGCTATGGGAGGGTTATCCCAGTACCACCACCAGTGAGGGTGAACCTGGAGTGCGGAGCAGCCAGCTGAGGCGCTCAGGCAGGGGATGGGGATTTGTACACTGGATCTTACAGTGTACAAAACCGCAAAAGCAGCTAAAGCCAACCAGGGTGCAGAGATTTGCTTAATTGAGAAATAAGCACATAGCAGTGGGTCAGTGACTACACAGCTGATTGGCTGAGGCTATTTTATTTTGGAATAATTTACAGTTGTTAAATGGATTTGGAAAAGCCTTAATAGTGGTTATTAAACTATTGACTTAGCCTGACGTGTTTAGTGTAGCAATCCATGTTTGTCGCCGTGATGAGGCTGCCGAAGCCGGGAAAGGTGCCGGAGCCTCATCAGCCCCAGGCGTGGAGCTGCGCAGCCGGTGGCTGCAGGGTTGGGGAGGCAAGGCTCCTCCTGCCAGCTGGGGAGAGGACATCAGCAGTGCTCTTCAGGTTTATCCGGGTCAGGAGCGATGCTTTACCTCCCCGTAGTTACAAACTCATTACGTGCATCCCCATCATCATCTACTGAACCTAGTCTAATGCCAAAGGACCCTGCTGTACCACTCTTTAATGGCTTTTTTTCACCTGTGTAGAAGCAGACTAATTTTTAACTTGTCTTTGTAATGAATAACTTCAAGTGTGTTTTTTGCCTAGTGGCCTTCTGGCCAGCAATTCAAAATGCCATGAATCCACTTACATCACGGTGTAGGATGTGTTAGCTAAAGACTACAGAGCACATGTTTTATGATGCATAGAAGAAGCCCCTGCAATGAACCAAATCATCATGTCTGCTGTCCACAGGTGATTTTGTTTATCTTTTTGTTGTTTTCCTTTGCATGCTGGATAAAAAGCCAGTGGACAGACAGATAAAAGACAAGGCTCCTTTTTTTGCTATGTTTAACCCCTAAAATGAGCACAGCATGAAGTGTTGATCTTGCCTGAAACCCCGTTCTGTGGCCTGGCAGCTGTGTATTGAGCACAGAGGCTTTGCTAGGAGGAGCTGGGATGCTCTTGGATGTCTTACAAGAAGCTTGTTTCTCTACGCTGTCAGTTGATGACTGAACTCCAGTAGGTGTTAGCTAGGATGAAGGAATGCTAAGCAGCCAGAGTGAAAACAAAATCCAGATAAATAAATGCACGTTCCCCTTTAGACTTCCACTCCCTCATCTCGGGCAATATTATTGTTTCATTAGCTGCCCAGTTAGCCAGAACCCCTTCAGGAGAGACAGGACCTACATGTGGGAAGGAAAAACAAACCAACCAACCAACCAACCAACCCTTGTGCAGAGCCTCTCATCTCTCCCTGCTTGTTTTCAAAGAACAAAACATTCAAGATACGATAAAAGGGCAGGGGAGGATAGAGGCTTGCGGGCTGCCTTTGGAGGTCACCCTTGAGGGCTGCTGCCAAGGGCTGCAATGTTTTTATTCCACATCCTCTCTTACGATCGCAGCTTTGGAAACACACCTTCAGCATGAATGATGGGCTGGGCTGAAAGGGGATTCTTAGGTTGCAGGGGAGAATTAAAAACCAGCTTTTTAGTAACCACTACAGAAATGGTGTGAAGTCCTTTGTCTGGAGCTGGTGTGAAGTGCTCATGTATGGCCATGTTTCTGGCTTCAGCAAACCCTGACCAGCAATGGGAAACTCCCCATTGTGGCCCATTTACAGCCAAGATTACTGCACCAGCCCTGGCTTCCTGGCACACTTATGTGCATACCAGCAATCAGGCTATAGTGCTTTTCCACCCATTTCACAAGCCCAAGGTCAGATGAAAAGGCTCCTTTTCTGGCAGCCTTCCCAAGATTTACTGTGTGCTTAGCAATGCAAAACCAAGTAACAGCAGCAGCAAAGCTCGCTGCATGCTGATCTGGTTATTGCACCTCAGCAGTCGCTTCTCGATGTGCCCTGGTGACACAGGAGTGCACCTGCAATGCGCAGCCAGTGAGTTGGGTACTTTCTGCAGTAGCTTCCAGAAAGAACATCAACATTTCTTAGACTGCAAAAAAGTGTTCTATGAATCAGCAGTGAAAACCGTGGGTCTCCTCAGCCCGAGTCCTCTCTTCTCTTGGTCATCTCCTGGTAGGTGAGATGCAAACTGAAGCTGTGGCCTTTGGGAATAGTCCCAATCAAACTTTGGTTTATTTATTAATTTTTTAATGTATCTGGACGTTTTTTTCTTCCTTTTGCCTTTTCGCCAGCAGTCATTGGTGTTTCTGCTTTAAAAAGACTGTGTTCTCATTTAAATTATGCCACAGCTGGTTTTTAGTCTTATATTGACTGATATTTCTGTACTTGTTATATCTAATGTATATACAATATGTGTGTATATATCTATCTGTATGTTTACATATGTATACGTATATATCCATAGATACATATACACTACTGCAAATGGGAGTTGCTGCTTTTCACACATACATTCAACAGTAAAGAACGACATAACGGTTTTCTATTGAGAAATGAAAAGCATGCACAAATTTAGGGGCTCTATGTGCTTCAGAACTGTGTAATGTCAGTGTATTTACTTACCTCCAAGTACTCTGTGAAGTGTCCTATCTAGATAGTTTATGTAAGGCTGTGGAAATTCAATTCCAGAAATGAACCTTCGCATCTCTAAGGAACAGCTGGAGAGGCTCAGGTCTACTCATCCTGCTCAGAATGGACATGAGGAATTTGGATTAGATGCAGATGGAGTGGGGATTTTGTTAATGACAGAAAGAGAGGCAAACATGTTGAGGCATAACTGCCTGAATACAAACGCATAATATCTGCGTACATATTTCTGACTTTAAACTGCGCACACCATAAATACGCTATCATGCAAGAGGCAAAGCATATGCAACCGTAACAATATCCCATTACCTCTCCAGCAAGAAAGAATTTTCATAGCTCATTCATACCCCATTGAATAAACGCTAAGATTCACTGCTGGCTGTTAATTATCCTCTACAAAGACCTGGTTATTGTGTTCAATCTTAGTAAAGGCGCAGTTGTTATTGTAGTGTACATGGAGAGAATGGTACCTGGGGGAGCAGGGAGGAAATATGCTTGTGTAGAATTTTAACAAGGAGAGCTCTGTTGCACAGAAGGGATTCATAGGGTGGGATTTCGATATATGCTTCAGGAAATTAAGCTTCTTCAAGACAAAAACCTTTCTGTGGCTCTCTGAATTAATGATATCGCTCAGTATTTGAAAGACACCAGCCACTTAGAAGTTGCTTGCTGTTAAAGGAATTTCTAAGACTACTTTGACTGAAGGGGGAAAAGGGGGAAGTGGCTTGTTTTCCCCCTGAAGTCTATGATCCTATAATCATATCAAGTTAGGTTTATGCAAGAGCTCTCAAGGCCCATTCATTTCCCTAGCGGTTTTGAGGAGCACATGGAAGCCACTGGCCAAAGACAGCAATCTGCCTCCCTCTCAAACTCCCAAACTGGGACCTTACACAGGAGGTTTCCCAGCATGTCCCCGTGCAACTGCCCATTCGGAGAGAGCCAGCCAGAACTGCACTTTGGGCTGGGTGCAATGCCAAGGCTGCTGGGACTCACCAGACTTCAGAAAAAGAAGAGCTGGGAATAAAGGTGATTTATTCCAGGGAGCCAAGTATTTCCTGCACTGAACTGTTGGAAATGCTGCAGCTGCTTGGATCAGCGGGTCCGGGAAAGATCCACTGAGGGTGTTAATTTAATGGGTAAGTTCTCCCCCACATGTCCTTCACTATGTGGAATATCAGACGGGAGAAGGCAAAGCCTTGTGACATTCAGGTTGCTGAAGTCATTGCTTTTGGTATGAAGCAGGTTGGTGGCTCTAGGCTCATGTGGGAGGACTAGCCTTGCTCAGAAGCAGCATAGCAGCTGCAAGGAAGTCAGCTTCTTTCTCTATGTGTTTTTCTCATTTCTACTCAATGCTCCTCTTCTCGGTATTTCTCAGGGACAAATACAAAGCTCACACGGTCGTGCCGCTTGCTCCAAATGTTCATGTTGATAGGAGAGAACAAGCCATGTGGCTTCAGGTGGAAATACTGAGAACAAGAAGAATACAGACTGAAAAAAAGCTGAAGGTAAATTAAACTTCTATAAATACAAAGTGTAGCTAGGGATGAAGGGAAGAGAAAGACGGTACTAGGTCAGGAAGGTGAAACAATAACTTTGGGGTAGGATATAGGAAAGCATAAAACATCACAGTATGATCCAGTGTCGGTCCAGCTTACCAGGATGGCAATGCACAGCCTTGTTGAGGTGCCCTTCCCTGCAGGGCCCATTGGATAGGACCCTGGTAGCCCTGCAGTTGCTGCTCGACTTGGGCTCGAACAGAACGGAACGCTTTCCTTTGCAGTCCCTAGTGGCTAATCCGGTATAGCAGTTACAGCAAAGCTAGAAGACACAATTCACTCAGGAGATAGTTGCTTTGCATTGGAAAGGAAAGACCTGCGCAAGCTTCTGCTAGAATCCCAAATTTGGTCTGATTATAATAATGAAATAGATTGATTCTGCCTTCTCCTCATCTGTTAGCACTGCATCAGCATTAAATCCCCTCTGACCTTGAGCAGATACTGGCTTGCTTTCCACCACTCTAGTTGAGTAGTTAATGCTCAGAGACTTCCAACTTAGAGCAGCTAAAACCAGTCATCAGCTACAAAGAGTTCATTAATAAGAGTCTAGATCGTGTGATATGTTGTTTCATTGGCTTAAGTTCTTTGAATCCAAGCTGGGAGAAGCCTGCTGCTGGATGGCCAGCAGGAGCTGTAGTGTCTCTTGTATGGTTGAGACCTGATATTTAAACCTGATGTTTGCTGCTAAATGGTGTATGTGAACAATCAGGAAACCAACGCGTTCCTGCTATTCACAGCTGGGGAAATACTGCAAGACCGATTTGTCTGTAAGAGGTCTTGTTACCAGAATCATGTTTTGCATTTTTGGCACACCCCTGGGTTAGACAGAGAACTGTAAATATTTTGGGCATTTTAACAGCCTTACTACAAACTGCATAGTATTCTAATAGCTGCTTGCAAAGTTGTCACGTATTTGGGAGCGACTTGCAAGTGTCACATCTGTATAACTTTTAATGCTTAACATTAAAACATCTTGAGAGGATTTTAAAGGTGTTTTTTTTTTTCCCTCTGTTGGTTTTTGTGATGAGTCAGAAAATAGTTTTGATGCTCCTTCCGCCTCTGGTTTTCTTGACCCCCAGCTGTTGTCCTGCAGCTGTAACAGACACACACTGCACCTCCTGGGCTCTCACTGGCAGCACGAGGGGAAAATAGCCCTCAGCAAAATTCCATGTGTAGAGCTGGTGGATCAAAGATGTAAACTAGGAGCTGATTTTTTTCCCCCTCAGTTTCTGCAGGGCGTGAGGCTTGCCTTGATGAGATTCACCTTCTAGAAAAGCAGTGTCAGTGAGGAATGTTGTGTCTTCCCACTTCCTTAATGTCCACAACGCTTGTGTAGCCTTCAGTTCTGGCCAGGATAGTGGCTTATATATGGTTAATCTTTATATGTGAGGGAAAGAAACACTGAGGCCAATGTCTGCGAGTCAGAGAGCTGTTGGATTCAGCTCGGACTGCTGAATATTCAAGCATATATGCATCAAAACACAGGATACTTTAGCTCAGCAGTATTTGTGATCTTGCTTTTCACACCTTGTGTTGCACAGTAGAGGGTATATGCTCAAGGGTCACTGGTTCCTGGGGAAAGTTGTGCCTTAATATGATTCAGGACAGCAGTGAAGAAGCAGTAAAGGAGCCCTGCTGGGAATGCCAGCTCTGAAGGTTTGGGCCCCCACTACAAAGCCTGGATCAGCCCCAAACACCTAGCTCCTCTCCTGGAGGAGACTCTGCAGGAGACTGGAAGAGGAGCTGGAAGAAGGAGAAGCTGTATCCCTACCTGAAGAGCAGGGAAGGACATTGAGGCCACACCTGAAAAAAAAGAAGCCCAAGCAGGGCCAGCACACAAGGTAAGTGACCACAGCTTCTGGCTGGTTTGTGCTACATGACAAAGCTCACTCAGGACTTCAGCATGGAAGTAAATGCCTGTGGAAAATGAACACCTGTCAGGTGCACTGGTGGTGGATGGAATGGTAATCTCACAAGATATGTGAGAAGAGCATGGAAATGAGATCAGCCACAAGGGAATTAGACTAGAGACTGCAAAAAAGTGAAAAAGAAACAAAGGAAGGAAGAGTTATCCTTCCTTTTTTAGAATCATAGAACCTTTTGGGTTGGATAAGACCTTTAAGATTGAGTCCAGCCATTAACATAGCACTGCCAAGTTTACTGCTAAATCATGTCCCTAAGTGCCACACGTACATGTCCTGTAACTACCTCCAGGGACCACTTGACCACTTCACTGGGTAGCCTGTTCCATTACCTGACAACCCTTTCCATGAAGATATTTTTCGTAATATCAAGCCTAAACCTCCCCTGGTGCAAATTGAGGCCACTTCTTCTTGTCCTATTGCTTGTTACTTGGGAGAAGAGACCAGCACCCACTTTGCTACAACTTCCTTTCAGGTAGTTGTCTCCCTTGAGCTTCCTTTTCTCCAGACTAACTGTTCCCTCAGCTGCTCCTCATTGTGCTCAAGAGGGATGATCACTTCCTTAGTCCTGCTGGATAGTTTTTGGGACTAAACTATTTAGTGTTAAGCACTGAATCAGAAATCTTTTTTCTTCTTTGTGTGAAATAAACTAGAAAGTGTTTAGACCAAGGGCTGCCACTAAAATGCAAGCCTGCTTCCTAGAATGGAAATGGAAATTTAAACAGCAAGAAGAAGGTTAAAAAGCAGCAGGAGGAAGGACTTTACCTTCCCTGATGGAAGGATACATCATGTAACCCATGCAAATAATTTTCTTAATATCACGATTTCACTTCAGACATAAACCCACAGCTCTAGGCTCTTTCTGGGCTTCCTGGGCAAGGGTGTGTGCCTAAGGCATGCCCTGTCTTTACCACCACCACGCGATGCTCAGCATTGCAAGAGCAGCCAGAGAGTGACAGGCACAAAGGCAAAGGGGCTGCGGGGGCACTGGGTGCCTGGAGCCCTGGTGGGAGGGGAGCTGGTAATGTTATTTTCATGTGACAGAGGCAAAACACTTGGACAGACCATTTCTGTGACAGCCAGACATGAGGAGGCGAGAGCAGCAACTGCGAGTCCCACAGTACACCTGGACAAGGGAATATCATGTCTTTGTTTTGGTTACATTGTTAACAACATTATTGTTGTGTTATTAACAGCGACCCTGCTGAATGTCCCTTCCTTCGTGTGAACAGGCTGCTTGACCACGAACATGCCAGTGTAGTCCCTCACATAGCCAGCACTGTGCATGGAGCCTGGCCCGTGACCGTGTGTGAATACCTCCATGCTCCTGAGGAGTCTGGTTGTACCTGATACCTGCCTACCAGGGTGAGTAAAGTGAAGGTCTGGATGGCCACCAGGTCAGGCTGTGGGGGCATTTTGATTTAATCACATCTCTCATATGGCAAGAGGTATCATTGGGCTTTTCAGCTTTGCTTTTTCCAACAGTATTAGGCACCTCATGTGGGGAAAGCAGTATCTTTTAAAGAATATATTCTATATTTGGTAGTGATTCGAGGCACAAAAGTGTCTGAAGGAGAAAGGCTTTTCAAGTGGCATGCTGCTGGCTCAAAGGTTCCTCAGCAGATTCTGCTGGGCTCTGCCTCTGAGCCGCACTGCCCTCTCACCAGCCTGAGCCTTGAGGGATCAATTCGGGAGCTGCTTGAGACTCTGCACGATATTCTTCAATGGCCCCTTTCTTCTCTGGAAGAAAGATACAGAGAAATGTCAGAGAGAATTAACAACTTAGATGGGCAGGTGGCAGGGCTTGAAGACTGTACAGAGGTGACTGGGAGAGGAGCACTGTCCTACACAGGAACACTCACCAATACTGCACGGGTGGACTTGGGAAACAAATTGATTTAAAATACAGCATAACTTTAAAAAAGAAGCGTAAAACCAGATTTAACAAATCCCTAGCCAGCATCCTGGCAATAGCACTAACTGACAAAATGTTGGGAATGGCTTCCTTTAACATCCAGGCAGAAATGCTCAAGCTGGCTGTAATGCCAAGGGGCTGTAATAATATGCTTCCTATGCACAAGTGTGCATGAAATGGTCCAAAGCAGAGAGACTGGGCCTGGTTGGGCTTTGCAGGATTCCCTGCTTGGACGCTAAAGCACCCAAGAGGACACGGAGCTGCTGCTGAATTCAGAGCCACTCCCACCATTAACGCCTTGACTTGGTACAGGCAGAACCTGGGCTGGCGCTGCTTGGAAGCAGTCTGTAGCTGGTTTATTGCTTCCCAGGGATGTTAACTGATGCTGTTTCTGAAGGCATGTGTATAAGGAAAATCCACAACAGGGAGGAAAAAAATGTTTTCCGAAGAACAGAATGGAGTAGTCAAATAATTAGGCTCTTACTGAAAGCAGAGGACAAGGAAGAATGCTGCTCCAGTTTTCTTCTTTGAGGTGGAAAGATGGTGGAAGGGAGGATGGATTTGGATTAAAAAAATGGGAGTTTATTTCTTGGTCGTGTGATCTCTGGCAAGGCTCTTGATACTCCTGCATATCTCACTTGTGACTGTGAGAAAGGGATAACCTCTTCCATGACCAGAGATTTTACAAAAGCATCCTCAATGGACCGAGTCCTCAGACAGGGAGGTAGAGCAATATTGGAGGGAGTTCTCTGATTTCCTTCTATAATGGGCACAGCTTAATTAGATAAGCAACAAGCAAGGATTTCAAATGGTTTTGGAGTTTAACAATGTTGGTATCCAACAAAGAGCAAATGTTTTATATTGGGAGATAAAGATATCTTGTTTCTCACACTGTAAACATGAAAATCTTTGGCTTTGTAGATTAGCTGCAGCAGTGAAAACAGTTTGCACAGCCACTAGTTGGTGACTCACTTAGTACTCTGTTAACACATCCCTAACAGTTTGTACAGACCGGGGAGTTGAATTGAACACCAAATACTGGGCAGGTTGAGGGCTTTTTGCTGTGGGTACAGCAGAGTATGTTCTCTGTGAAGTGTCTTCTCTGCCTATAATCACATACTGATGTCCTGTGTATCAAATGTGGACAAATGGTAGATGAACTGATGAGGAAATGGGAGAAAGGAGGGTCTCCAAGTGTTGGATGCCACTTATTTCTAATGTGCCACTTGTTTTTGATGTGGCTGCCTCTCTGCCCCCTTGGGAAACCATACTTTAATTCCCACTGGTTTCTATTTGCAAAAATAATATCCAATTTGTGCTTCTACAGAAGCCAAATTGGGGCTCTTTATACTGACTTTGAACAATAAGTTTCTTCTCCCCATGGAAACAGGCAGATTACAGTTTCACAGATCATTTGGACACCTATTTATTTCCTGCCCCCTGTGGCCTTTAGAAACCTGCTTACCATCCTGCCTCCTTCACTGCCCGAAAACCATAGGAGTAAGGAAATGTTTCTGGACTATAGCACTTCCAGCTAGGAGCACGGGTATTACAGTCTGTGAATTACAGAACTGTGAGGGTCTTGGTCCAGAAACTCAGAAATCAAGTGTATTGAACTCCATATATATGGAGTCCTACTGCCCTGGGGTCCTGACTCCTTAGGAAACAGTAAATAAGAATAAAGCAGCTTTCTCCCTCTGGCCTAGAATTAACTTGCAGATTTAAACTGACCTGTTTTATTGCAGATGTTTATATTGAATTGTCCCACTATAGGAGTTATCACTCATCCAGAACATAAAATGGCTCCAATGACTAACTTGAGTGTCACATAAAAGAAGATGAGAATACTGCCAAATGTGTAAGGCTTATGATACTGTTCCCTTAGACTGTTAAAATGAAAGTCAATTTGTTAAATATTTACTTACTTGACAAACAGGCTGTTCTAGCTTCCTCTCTATATTCTTAAGTAATGAATGTCAGAGCACAAAAAGGAAGGCTACTTGTCTAATTTATTTCATATTAGTGCAGGGACTGACAGGTACAGCGTCCTGAAGAGAATGGGTATTTATTTTCCCATAAAACTGCAAAATGTAGCTAGTTTATAAGACTGTAAATTGATTTTATTGCTCCAAGCCTTGGAGGTTCTCATTCCCGTGCCAGGTCATTGTTATTCCCTTAGCAACAAAAGATTAGAAAAAAGTTCATTAAAAATATCTCAGGCTAACCTCACACACGTGTAGCAGCAAGAACAACAACAGTACTGCCACACACATCCCTTTGTCACCCTGTGACAAGAATGGGCACTTCTGTTTTTCCTGGAGCTAACCTTTTGGGGAAGAAGAGGGGGAATAGCAGGATTTAGCTGCTGAATTCTGTCATTATCTCTTCTTCCTTTGTGTGGGGTGTGAAGGACTGTGAATCAGAGCACTGCTAGATATGGCTGCAGGCATCCAAGGCAGCCTAGGTGCATTGATTGCCTCAGCATCTAGGAGCAAGATTGCTGAGCTCGAGAATCAAATTCCCTTGCTATGCAACATGAAAATAAAACTTTCCTGGATTATGTTTTTAGATGTGCATGTGCCTGGCAAAGGAGGGTCTGAAGTGTTGAGTGCAGGAGAGAGGTAGAGTTGAAAGATGAATTACTGTGACTAGGACATAAACAGGCAGGCCGTCATCCAGAGGGGATTGTGAATGTTGGAGTACCAGAGTTTGTCCCTGGATGTGTGCCTGATAGGTGATGAATACGCAAGCCTGGGGTGAAGTAAACAAAATTTAGATGCACCCCAGCTATGAACAGGTAGGAAATCTGATCTAGACAAGCACTGGAGTGGGTAAGTGTCTTAAAGACAATGTGTTCAGTGGTTTATCATGCAGCACCGGTTTGGACCCCCTCTTGCTTTCAGTTTTCATTCGGCATCAGACTGAGATGCCAAAACCACATGGCACTTGCATGTGTTGTTTGCAGCAGACCAGCAGGGCTGGGGACCCTGCACTGCACCAACAAGGAACAATAGTGCCAAGAAGTCTGGCTTACTCCTTCCTCCAGCTGTGTCTTCTGCATGGGTACCACACACCAGGTAGAGAAAATGGGATGAAAGACAGGTTAGAAACTGGTGCGAAAGGCTTTTTAACAGCACTGGCTCTTGCTAATTTAAACACCAAAGTCCAGACTGTCAGGGCATGAAGTTTTTCTCCAGTCTCCAGGGCCTGAGAGGATGCAGTTTTGTCTTTGTCCATTGTGCTGCACATGAAGGCTGCTGAAAATATCCCGTGGGGGCTTTAAGAACAAATTCTGGTCTTTCGTCTTGGGTTTCAGTTCTTTGTGATTATGAAAATGGGGGGGGGGGGGGGAGGGGGGATGGCCGGAGGGGGGGAAAGGGGACAGTTAATCTCCCCATGTTTTCAGCCTTCTTTCAGGAAGGAACATTATGACTGTACAGAAGAAAAGTTGATCACTTACAAGCTGATAGAACAGTGCTCNGGGGGGGAGGGGGTGTTGGAGGAAAGACAGAAGAAAAGAAGTCTTTTTTTCCCCCAAAGTCAAAGGGCAAAGATTGAGTATGTATCATCTTCAGAGCTCGACAGTGATGGGTTAGAAATCCATTACAAAACAATAGTCCCGTGATCTACAGGTCTGATGGAGCTGGTTTCCCTTGGGCAATCTCATTTGGATCTCCTAGGTCTGCATAGCTGGAAGCTCCAACTACAGCTTCTCCTGTGGGCGGGTATTCATAACATCTTTTATCTTTGTAGCTTTCTTGGTATTTAATAAAGGTTTAAGTCAAGCTGCAGTGGGTCTCTCTTTTTACTTAGCAGCCTGTGTTCATGAAATGTATAGGAATTTAACATTTTTAGCCTTTTATTGCTGTCAGATGTGGTTAAAGTTGGCTACTGTTTGTTCTTGTTCCCACTCTCTTGCACAACGTGCAAGTATGTTCATGCATGCATGTGTGTACACATGCACACACACGGAGATTTATTATGCATGTGAAGAGATAATGATCTCAAAACCCTTTTAATTTCTGTAGGAATCCAGGCTAGGAAAAAAAGTGTTGTAATGCTGTTTCTTTGGGAGAGGAAAGGGAGGATGAACTGATTCATTTTTTTTCCTATGCAGCAGAGAGAGTATTCGGTTACTATTCTGTTTAAACATAACATGTGTTGCTGAAAATCTGGCACTGCTATTGTAAAGTAAAAGATGTGGTGGGATTCTTGTCCTGGGACGGCATACTTCTGCTTATGCACGACAAGCATGCTTTGCCTCCAGTGCTCGAGCGGTCCTGCTGAGACGGGAGGAATGCCTGGGGAAGGTAGGCTTGCCTTGTCTGCATTACATCTCTTGGAGTTTTGCCATGGAAAGGAAGGCATTTTACCCTTCATTTGTAAGCAATTAAGATGACGGTGGAGTTTCTGAGTTTTCCAACTTTGTGAAAACAAACTAATAGCAATGATCCACTTCAATAATTCAGATATTAATTGACACGAGAGAGAGAAACAATACATTAAAAAATAATTAACTTTCGTTAATTAATTTTTAGAAATAGGAAGGACACCTGCAGCTGAGTGCAGATGCTTGCAAGTGTCATTAGATTGGGAAGGCTGCGCTGTAATTCGGAAATGAAAACAGGTCAAAAGGACCAAGACCGACCTGCAGCCTGGTCTGAGAAGTAGCATGAACGGCGATTGCTAGTGAACTGCGGCAAAGGTGATGAAGATGTGCATTTTTTAAAGAGGTCTGTAGGAGCCAGAGGTTAATTAGCAGTTCAAAAAAGCTTATTGGTGGTTTGTCAGCACCATCAGTGCGTTACTGTCATTTTCAAGCCTCAAATACACCTCATTCTGACTTGAGTTGAACTAGACTGCTGATTCTTGCACAGAGGCATTTCCTTAAAAAAAACCCCAAAACTAACTAAAATGTTCTTTTCTCCCTTCCCTTCCACCTCCTCCCCCCAAAGCAGGTTTGGGTTTTTTTTTGCTATGACCAGAACTGGAACTTCAGACCTCACTCAGCTCTTCTTCCTTAGTATTTGTGATGCACCACTTGTCTGGGGTGTTGTGGGAAGATGAACGCATCTGTTACCATGCTCTTGTCCAAATCGCAAATTCTGGCTTCTCTGCAGTGTAGACACAGAAAAACCTGAAATGAACCCTAGGACTTTCCACCTCCTCTCTCAAAGTTAATAAGTAGAAAGGCACAAACGTCATTTGTTCTGTTGTTCTCAATGCTTTTGTCTACTTCAATGAAATCATGCTTGTAAAAAAGCCACAAAAGCTTTCTATGCCAATGTGGACATGCCAGAACTCTATTCAACAACTGGGGTTCCTCACAGAGCAGTGAGAGCGGGCCAGGCACCTTGGGAGCATCCAAGTCAGCCAGTCTAGAGGTGGCACGGGCTGCATGCACTCCTCGAGTGCCAGACAAAACGAAATGCTGAGACTTGCCGTGGGGTCAGGTCATTCCTGCAACAGACACCTCCTGGGGAAGGTTCTCTGCCATACATGGCCCCCAGCCCTCTTCTCAAAGTCCCTGCCCAGCAATCTTGTAAAGATCCTTCCAAGGATTTATTAAGAAACAAAAAAACCCTCCCTCACCTAAAGGTATGTAAGGATTTAGAGCCATTGTCCAGGTTTATGGATCTCCCTCAATGGACATTCCCTTGATATCCCACTTTTCAGACCACCTTAACCCTGTGGCCTTCCGGCTGCTGGACTGAGACTTGCCAGAGAGCACAGGATGTGGTTTGAACTGTAGCCCCAGACTTCCTTCTCCTAGAGGGAGCCACAGAGTCCTGCTTGCTCTTGCTTTGGGAATTCAGACTGAGATTCCTAAAAATGAAGTCACTTCATCCCTCTGAAACCGCTTCCTTTCAGAACAGGTAACTCCTGCCATTCAGTTTTCAATTCTGCAGTAAACACACTTGCATTTATATAATTTGCCAGTCTCTTTCATTTCCACAATGGCCTACTTTTCTGTTAGTACTATTAAAAGTCAAATGCCAAAGAGGGAGAAAGACAGGATTACGCTAGACAAGAAGTACCTAACGAGACACTTGTTTTTTTCTTCCAGGTGAATTTATCTATGTATCTATTTGTTTATTTCCACCCCAATTTTCTGACAGGCTATGGAGAAGGATTCTTAGATGCTGTATTACTGATTCTGCAAGTCATGGTTATGGGCACCTTCCTCTGAACAATTTTTCTAACCTTACCTAAAGGATCTATGATTTTTCCAGTTATTTCTGTAATTAAATTGCATCTGTTGTGGTGACCTTGAAGGGCAGGAATTAAGCATAAACAAACAGGATAATGATGGGGCCCAAAGGCAGTAACTTTAAGGAAGCTTGAAAAAAGAGATTTGTATTTCTCATTTAAGCAAGGTAAAATGAAAGAGCTGTCTATAGTGATCTTCCTGCTAAAGGCTAAGCTTTCACCTGTGTACGTATCTGCTTTTTCCTGCCACCTCTCTCCAACTGGGAGAGAGATTAGATGAACTGTCTTCCTCTGTGTAAAACCCAAACTTTGTTAATGAAAAATATTCTTAGTTAGATGAGGTAAGCTGCCAATTTAATAAAAACCACTCAGATTTTAGAGGGAAGGTTTAACTAATGTACTCTTTATTTATTTGCAAACACAGCTGAAAACAAGACAATATAATGAATGGGGACAAAACCCCTTCTGCAAATACGCTGAAATTCTTCCCGTTTTGGTCACATAGTTTAACACAAGAAAGAAAAACCCAGTACAATTAGCTTTCTCCAACATGTTATTAAGGACAGAGCCTGTTTACAAGTCACATATTGTATGTCCCATGGAATGTGACAATTTGCAAAATATACAAAACCATTATCACCCAGGGAGAGCTGCAGCTGTAACAAACAAGGAAGAACTTCTGACTAAAAAGGAACATGACTTATTTCGTTCCAATTGCTTAAAAAAATTCATAAATACAATGACTAGGCTAGAAACAATGTTCCAGAGGACTATCCTCACACACTGCCATGTGTAGCGCTCGGACAGACTTTCTGTTGGCCTCATTCCTCGAAGATCTGTCATCTATGCTGGTGAAGAGTCACAGCCTTCCGATTTGTGTGCAGACTGGGTTGTTAAGCTACTTACTCACAGGTTCTTCCTCTTACTGTGGCTAGGTTGCGTGTCTCAGGCCACATGCGGAAAGTGTCTGGAGCTACCTTGTTCATACTGTGCTGTCCATTACCCTTTTAGGCCTTTCTTTATCCCATCAACAGCTTCCACTGGACATGAGCAGATCAGTGGAATCAAATGTCTCCTGTACTAACAGCTGGATTCAGGTACCACACACTTCTCTTTGACCTTTTTTTAATGGAGTCATTTCAGAGTTGCTTTCCCATTTAAAACAGAAAACTACTCTTCTAAAATTCAGTTTAACTTTTAACAAATGTTATTTGTCTTTTGTATGGTTACACTTGGGATACCATCACACTTGTGCAGTGGACCATGCAGATAGCTTGGTATTTCAGATGCTCTCGAGTACTGTTTGTGCCCCTCTAAGAGGCTAGAAATTGCGGGCTACTGACAGGCACTTTACACAGACATAGCCAAAACCAAGTTCCTGGGCTGTCTAGAAAGCTTGACACCCTCAGTTGATCTACTCACTGCTACTGAAGATAGTCTTACCTCTCCTCATCTGCTCCCACCCATGGAGCCCTGTCCTCACTGGGTCTAATCTGACTCAGTTTAGCTAGCAATGAGGGGAGCAGTACTTGTGCAGGGTTTGTTTTCTGACACTTGCGTAAGTTGATTAAATATGGTGAGGTCAATGAGCTATTAGGTTGGCCCAGCTTCTGCTGGTCAAACCACACCTACTGCTCAAGCCTGCTCCCGCCTTGCAAAATTCATACTCTTGTAGCCACTCATCTTGAACAGGGAGGTGCTTTCTGGGAGGTGACAACACGATGACAGCCAACACCTTTCTCTGACCACTGCTGCTTCCTTGCTGACTGTACACCCAGGCTAGGACGCTTTTCTCTGTTGATGTCTAAAGGGATGACTTCAAGTCATGCAACTATCTCCAACTACAATGTGCTGACTCAAGAATCCTCACAAAGCAAACTCCTGTCAGCCCTGCCTGCGGCTCTGTGTAAAGATCTCCCAATATTCTTAAGCAAACAGCCCCATACGTGACACAGACCTTAAGAGTGTAATGTCTAGACTAGTAGCTAGGTTCTTTTTCCTGTCTGCTAACACTTATACAAATTGGAAAGGAAGGCAAAAACTCAGAATGAAGTTGAACTCTAGTAAATTTAATAGGTCTGAATTTGCCTTGTAATTATCCTGGGTTTTGTAGTATTAAGTAAATGTTTGGCACTTAGAAACCAAAACATATGGCCCTCCAGATTCTACTGAAATTTTAAACAGATGACTAAAGGAAAAGAGGTATCTCAAATGCAAAAGGATACCTCCGCTGAATTGTTGATTTTTTGTGTCCTAGTTACTTTTTCAGGCATGAGACTTACAGATAATTCTGTTTGTTGTCCCTCTAGTAAAGACTGTGTTTTAAGGTAGCTTGTTGAATCAAACCCCTACTGATTCTTTGATGTCATTTTAAATCCAGCCTTTCAAACTATAAAGCAAACCCAGCCTGAGTTTTCCCAGTGGTACAGAACACGCTGTAGCAAAACATGTTCCTGCCCAGCTTGACCAATTGCATTCAAGAGTTCAGCATAGCAAAATCACCATTTTACAGAGGAACAGAGTACCACAGATGTGAAAACTGAACTGGACAACATACCAACAACCTTTAAATACTATGTGCCTTTACATAAATGCAGGGTCGCCAACAGAAGGGACTATTAAAACCAGAAATGTGTCATAACTCAGAAGTTTCAAAGGAGCATACAGTCAGAAAAGACATTTCCTAGTATAGCAGGCACTGTACTGGATGGAAATTGCATTAGGTGGTGCACTTCCTTCTGAATTTCCACTGAACTGATATCCCCACAGACTGAGGTCCAAAATTTAAACCAGTGAGCTGTTAAGTTACAGTGGCCAATTGCAACATTGAGCTTACAATCAAACTACAGGGTAGGTGGCAGGTTTTAGTGTTCTTTACGATTTGCATCTTATGTGATGTTTCAAAGCCTTCCCTGAAGTTTCATCAGAAGCTGGTCGGCACCACTTCCTCTCCTGAAGCGTACTGCTGCTTGCTGCAAAGGCTGCATCTCAGTTCTGAAATAGCTGCATTTTGGCATCTGGTGGAGGTATTCTCATTATGTACAGAGCAGTGTTGCTTTCCCTCTATGTACATAGCTGGAATGACAACACACCATTTTCAACACATGGATTGAGAACTCCTCCCAGGACCTGCAGTTTACCACAAGCAGCCTAGAAGCAGCAGGCAAGGGCTTAAAGAGGTAAGGCTCCTCAATAAGAACCTGGTCATGGCTAGTTTGTTCAGATCACATGCTGATACAGTACAGCTGGTGGGTAATCTCAAGAAAGAGAAAACAATGGCTCCTCTAATTGGCCATGGAGCTCAACCTGTGTGGGGATATCAACACAGTGCTAACTCAGCAGGAAGACCACCACCTACCAGAACTTCCATCCAGGACGGTTACAATGATCTCCCTGATGCACCCAGGGTTTTTCTAGTGAATGTCTTGATGTTAGTATATTGATAAGGAAAAGCTAAATATAACATCTTTTCTCATTTCCTTTTGTCCTGGGTTCAGCAGTTGCAGTCAGTTTTTCTTCTCTTTAGTAGCTGTGTTTTGACTTAGCCCAGGAACAAGGCTGATAAGGCCGATGTTTTTTGGTTGCTGCTGAGCGATGTTTGCCCTGACCAAGGACTCTGTGAGCCTCATGCTCTGCCGGGGAGAAGGGGGGGAGCCAGGAGAAAGGAGGGACAGAACCCAAATTGACCAAACAGGTATTCCATACCATAGCACGTCATGCCCAGGGGGTAACTGGGAGTTACCCGGAAGGAGGGGGAACTTCCCGGTCGGGCTCGTTTTCGGCGGGTGGTATCGTACTCTCTTCCCTTGTTTTCTTTGCCATTGTTATTATTGTTGGTGATAGCGATAGTGATTTGTGTTGTACCTTGGTTACTGGACTGTTGTTATCTGACCCGTGGGAGTTCTTCAGCCCATCTTCCCTCCCACTCCTCTGGGAGTGGGGAGGAAAGAGGGG
>NDXB01019227.1:354078-370989 GCA_002631895.1 Agapornis roseicollis
AGAAAAAAGGGGGGTTGAGTGGGTGAACGTGCTGCCTGGCTGGGTTCAAACTACAACACTTTTTTTTTTGCTTTTCATGTGTTCTTAACCTCCACTGGGAAGCAGTAAATAAACACATTTCATTTTTATTACCCCTCAGTTTTCTATTTAACTTTTCTGTCCCTCTTCTTTACACCTTTTTCATAATAGCATACCCTTTTTAAAACTTTCCTGTAATTTATCTCATTTTAATAACCTGTTAATATTCTGTTACTCTTCTGTTGCTTCTCTCTCTGAATTTAGTTCAACTGTCACAGTGCCCCTCTTAATTTGTGTGGAAAAACCTGGTCCTCAACACTAATAATTGTAAAGCCTATTTACATCCAAGTTTTACTGCTCTGAAAAACTCTATACATAAAGCCCCAAACCCCTTATTATTTATATTTGAAATCCTTTTGTCCTAAAGCATTGCAGTTGTACCTGCAATCAGATCCGTACAGGTAAACTAAACTACTCTACTGGCAACATCTCATTGAAGTCACAGAACTCTCAGTGTACATTCAATTGTAGAAGTAAGATCAACTTTCATATTTAGTTTCAGTCCCTGACCACATAACCTTCCTAATGAAAAACACCATAGATAATGTTTGGCAATACCCTGCTAATAAGTAAGGAGCAGCTTTATAATATCATTCCCATTTTCCCAGCACATGAGCAGGAATTATTTCCCTTACAAATCAAACTCCAAATGAACTACTTCCTAGGTTGTAAGAAGTCCAAAGTCATCTCTAGTACTGGTTCCAGGATGACAGGCTATCACGCATTTCATTAACAACTTCTGATATTGCAAAACAATCTGCAGGTTTTTACACCAGCCATATTTTTAGATACTACAGTAGTCTTGTGGATCATGTAATCTCACATTTTAATATTTCCCCTAAAATTTGGGGATGTGTATATACTGACTCATTTTAAAGGTTGTGTATCTTAGCTTTTATTGGCTTAAAATTATTTCTGATTTATATTATTGTATTGTGCCAAAATAAATGTGACATCTGTTCCTAGCTACAACTGCTACTTCTCAGTGTTCTGTTATTAAAGTAAAAAATATGAATTGCAAGAAAAAGGTTCTTTTCCTCTATGGCTATGTTATTTAACTTGCCAACAACTGATTCTAAAGTAGTCACAAAAACCTATGTAAAGAAATACAGATGTTTTAAAAACAGAAGCTGGGGTTGGCTTTTCCTTTTTTAACTACCCTGGAAAAAATGAATTGTGACAAACAGCTTTTGGATTAATTTACAACTTACTATTACATCACACTCTAAACATACCAGCAAATGTAAAGGGGCTTAAAATAAGACTACATATCACACAGTAAGAGCAACCTTCCACTGACAGGGAAGATTCTGCAGTGTTCCCCTATTGTAACTTCCTGATATTAAATGTACATTTTCTCAGTGTGTTTTTTCCTGTTCTGCAATAGTTTCTAGGTTAAGCCTGGGCAGTTACTGCAAGGTCATAGTGCTGGACTGATTAAAAGCACTGTTTATTCTCCGCTTGGAGAGGCTGTTGAAAATACGGACCATATTTTTAGGTTTCCTAGTTACCAACTTCTCCATGGCTTTATCTGTGTAGCTTGTGACTTCAAATACTCCACAGAGCTACAGACAGATGACTGTGCTCACTATACCTCTTAGGTAGTAATTCACCGTGATAACTACACTTAGGTTTGAGTTCTTCAGTCCAGTGCTTTTCAGCCTTACTCACGCAGTCCCTGGAACACCACATGTAAAGTAACTAAGAAAAATGAATTCCTCAGGGAAGTTTACAAGCCAAGGGTCAGGCTTACTGCCTAAATGTATGCACTGTCCTACCACCCTACATGTGCACCTGGATGTGAAGAAAGTCCAAGGTGAAGTAGTTCCCCTTTACAGGAACCCTTCCTATGGTGTAACACAGAAACAGGCCCTACCAGTAATCATTTCTGTATCATCGTATACTTATACAATGCTTTAAACGTATTTCCTGCCTTAGTTCAGCATTCCAAGTGCTCCCAGTTTCCTTTGTGTTGCACGTGAGGGACAGCACACCAAGCTGGCACTGAGGGGCATCTATTAATTCTCCTTAACATGACTGAAGTAAAACCTGCTGGCATAGATGCTCACTCTGTGCTTAGGCTTGGCTCCTTAGCTCGGACCACAGCACCTTGCTACCGCCGACACTCCTGTCAACGTTAAAATCTTAACTCGCGGCCTTATCCTCGATGGGTTTTATTATAAGGAAGAGGCAGGGGAGTTTTTAGTTCTAGGCTAACCGGGTCAGCCAGGTGCAAGCCCCTCACGGCCACAAAGCTTATGCAACTGCCCGCGGGCCAGCCATTGAGGTGTGGCTGCCGGGCCGCACCTCCACCGGCCACAGGCCGGCGCTGGCCCGGCACCCCGGCCCACAGCACGGGCCTGCCGGTCCTGCGGGCTCCGGCACTGGGCACAGCGCGGGGCCGCCGCCAGGGCGGGCCGGCTCCCCTGGGACGGCGCCGACATCTTAGCGCCGGCGGGGACAAAGCGTCGCGAGGCACAGCTCAGCCGGCTCCCCGGAGCCGCTGCCGCCGCCAGCCCTGAGTGCCAGCTCCGCCAGGAGATTTCAAACGAGCGCGGCTCCAGCCCGGCGCCTCCCGGGCACACGCTCACCGCGCCGCCTGCGCGGCGGGGGAACGAGGAGCGGGGGGGGGGTGGGCTATTGCGGTGGGGGGAGAGCAGCGCCGCCGCCGCGCAGCTGTGCCTCTGCGCTGACCCCTGCGGCCCCGCGGGCTCACAGCCAGGCCTCGCGGGCCGCGTCCCACCGGCGCAGCGCCGGTGTGCAGCGCGGCCACGGTGGCAGGGCTGCCGCCCCGCGGCGCGGAAGCCGCGCAGGCCCGCGGCCGGAGCAGGCCGCTAACTCTCGGCGGGTCCCGCTCATTGTTCCTCGCACAAGCCCTGGCAAACAGGAAGCCGCCTCGGCATGGGGCTGCCCCCCCCCCGCTCCACCGCCCCTGGCGGGTGACTGGCAGGCCAGACCGCCATTGCGAGCAGCGACGGCGGCGAGGCGCAGCCAATGAGCGCTGCCGTAGGCGGGAGTTCCGGGCTGGCAGGCGGGCGGGCGGGCGGCGGTGTCGGCCGGGCCCCCTCTCCCGCTGCAAGCCCCACCTTTCGGCTTTCCCGCACCGTCAATCAAAATAGGAAAAAAAACCCCGGAGTAGGCTCGGGCCGCCGCCGCCGCTTCAGCCCGCCGTGAGCACAATAAGCATGTCCCCGGCGGCAGCCGCCTAGCCCCAGCCAGCAGGGCCTGTGTGCGAGCCAGCCAGCCAGCCTGCCTTGCCTGCCTCCCGCCCAGCCAAGCCAGCCAGCCGGCCGCTCGCACTCACACCATGACCGGTACGTACGCACCGACCGAGCCGCCCCGCGGGGCTCCCTGCTCCTGCTCCGGCCCTGCGCTTCCCCGCCTCGGCCCCGGAGCGTCCGTGTGCGAGCGAGGCGAGAGCGGCACTGAGAGCAGCAGCAGGAGGAGCAGGGGGAGGAGGGAGAAGAGGGGCAGGGGCAGCAGCACGGGGAGGAGGAGGAGGAGGAGGAGGAGGGCTCCGTGCGGGAGGGCGGGGGGAGCGCTGGGGTTAGGGGGGGGAAGAGGGAGGGAGGGAGAGGGAGGGAGGGGGGTGATCGCTCCCGTCAGTGACTCTCCCCTCCCCCTCCCCGCTGTGCCCGCAGCTCCCGAGAAGCCCGTGAAACAAGAGGAAATGGCTGCCTTAGACGTGGACAGCAGCAGCCACAGCGAGTATCTCCAGCACGGCAACGGCGCCGCCTCGGCCTCCACCGGGGCGGCAGCCCCCCAGGTAAGCACAGGCCTGGCCGGGCCCCTTCCCCCCCCCTCCCCCGGGTGACACGTTGTGAGCGGGTGCGGGAGCCGGTGCCGCCGCCGCCGCTTCCTGTGTGCGCGTCTGCGAGGAGCCCGGTCGCTGTCCCGCACTAACCGCCACCCACTTTCTCTCCCTGAACCCGCCCATTGTGGGTAGGACGCTCAGCCGTCACCGCTCGCTCTGCTGGCGGCCACCTGCAGCAAGATCGGCCCGCCGTCGCCGGAGGAGGATGAGGCCGCCGCCGCTGCTTCTCACGCTGCCGGAGCGGTGAGTGCCCGCCCCGCCGCTCTCGCACGGCCTGCCGGGGGGAGAGACAGCACAGCCAGCCCGCCCGCCCGGGGGGAGGGACGGGACACACGGCACTGCCCGCCCGGGGGGAGGGACGATAGTAGGGCCGACCTGCCAGGAGAGGGGTCCCCGGGCTCCCCTGCCTCTCCAGGAGGAGCCGGGCTCCCGGGAGGAGGAGGGAGCCTGGCTCCCCCCTCCCCCGCCGTTGGGAGCGGCGCCTTCATTTACTTTCAAACACGGGGGGAGGCGGGAAACCTCCCTCCCCCGGCCCTGGCACCGGAACGGCTCGCTAGGCACCCGGCGAGGCTGGGAGGCATCTCACCTCCACCTGAGCGCAGCCGGTGCCCTCTCCTCGGCTCTCCGCCTGGAGCCGCGCACCGAGGCAGGAACACAAAATGAAGGCTGGCTGTAGGGAAGGATGTAGTTAGAAGTAAAATGGCTGTTTAGAAGCGAACGCGGTGGTGGAAAGCTGCTTCCTGTATCAACGCAGTTTTTTCTAGGGGCAGTTATCATGCAGTCCCTCGTATTGCAAACCGAATTTCTGTCCTTATCTCTCATGCGCTGTCAGCTCTGAAAGGAGCCTTGATGACCTTGAGACCTTGTGTGGCAAGACGGATCTTGCAGACTAGAAACGTGTTCTTGTTGAAGTCAGTTAAACAGTCTTCAGAACAAAAGCCTGATGGAAACTCGCATGTTCCTTAATTGGTCTAGCCAAACTCTCTTGTTGACATAACACTCTTGAAGTTAAAAGAGTGTTTCTGAATAACCGATGCCTAAAAATACAGGTCTATTAAAAGGGAGTTCCAAAATGCCTTCTAAATTGATATGATTAAGCCTTTTTTTGGCGTTAGTCCTCAGACAAAAAAATTATCTGGTCTTCTTTTGCTTTTAAAGCGAGTCTTGTTTTTTATACCTGCTGTGCAATAGCCTTGTGTGTTCTTAGGATTCTGCAAGTAGGAATTAAAACTGCAGAGTGTTGTACTGATGGATGAAGTGGCTTTGGCAAGCTTTTAACAAATGTCAAAATGTTAACCATAATGTTAAGTTTACTAAATACTCGAGTGCTGAACTTTAAAATACTTTTCAGCTGTGCATTTCAGCGTTCTTTACATAAAAGGAAGCTGGGCAAAATAGTTGTCTGAGGTCACGCAGCAGTTTGTAGACTAATGACAGAGCTTGAAAATATATTGAGATTCTGACCCTGTTTCAAATGTTCTTTCTGCTGAACCTGTTTATTTTCTTAAGCAGCGTGTTTTAAAAATACTTCTAGACAATGTTAAGTGCCTGATGCCTCTAAGATTTGTTTCATGGTACCAGATGCATACAGTGTTGAAAAATTGAATGTTGGATCTGCCTCTTGCATAAACATACATATTGAAAAATAAGCGATGCTTAAATGATAGCTTGCTTTTCTTCTCATTTTCAAGCTGGATTTGTCCGTCTTGAGGATAGGTTGATTGCTTTGGTATGAGCTGTGCTGGGTCTGACAGGCTACTAAAGTGCTAGTACAGGACAAATGGTTCCTGATAGTTCAAAATGGGCAAATAGGTTTTGAAATAGTACTTTATTCCTGTTACATTCGTGTGTTGTTATGTTTATATATAAAGTACTTTTCAGGACAAGGTGGAAGTAATTCAAGAGAAGCCAAAATTTTAGTTAAAACTAAATATGAATATGAACTCACTCACTACTTTCCATACATGAAGATAGGCCCCTCCTACATATCTGCTGTGAGGTAGGTTATAGCATTCTGGTAATTTTTACACTCCTACCACATAGCTTTTCAATGATTCAGAATATTTTGGGTGGAAACTAAATATAAATTGGAGGAGATACCTACAGTAGCTGAACTAGACTGGAGTTAATTAAGATGACCTTAATAAAGGGAGGGGAGAGACTCAAGTCCCTGAAATATGTTCCTCATGAAAAACAGAATGCTGAAAGGGATTTAGTGCAATAAAGATCTGTGTGTCCGTCCCCTCCCCCCCTCCCCAGGGCCCCAGGTCTATCTTGTTGGGGGGTGGAAGAGGGAGGGAGAAGCTGGAAAGGCTTCGACTGTCGGTAACTCATAACTTCTACTGAAAATTATATCTGTATGCGTGGACACAGACAGAATTGTCATCCTGGTGTTTGTGATGCTCCTCCCTTTCTCAGGAGTATAGATGAATCAGTTTGATATCTGTGTGTGAGTGATGGTACCTAATGCAACAATGGGGAGGCAGTCGTTTCCCAGTATTGCCTATACCTGGACTGCAGTTCTGACTGCTGAATATCTGGTAGAACTCTCAATCCATACAGATGGATAGGAGAAGTTAAAACTAGGTGTTTCCTTTTAGAAACTTTTGAAGAGCTTGCATGTGTAAGGAGAGCAGTGCTGACTCTTTGGGGATATTTTGTTAATGCCTTATTGACATTTGCTTGGGTAGGAGTTGGCAGGGCAGGAGCCACTGTACTAGGCTAGCCAGTTACTGCACACTGCTTTCCTGGCTGAAATGGCATGCTGCAGCTGCTCCCCAAGAGCCCAGCAGTATGATTTAAAAGCAACAGCAACAACAAAACTCCCATAGGAATGCAAAGAATATTGCGTGTCTGGGATTTAGGGAAGAGCTGGAGCAAATGTGATTGTATTTGCTGTGATCTGGATGGCCCTGCTTTGAGCACAGAGGTTGGACCAAATGACCTTCAGAGGACCTTTCCAACTGAAATTATTCTATGATTCTATGTTGATATCTGAATCCAAGCCTGCAGTTTGAGTGGACGCCACTTCTATGCCACTGAAAGGATTAATGTTGAAATAGAAATACTAATGAGAGTGACAACTGTTTGGAACGTGAATGAAGAAGACAGTTGACAGAACTAAACTCAACCGTCTTTGTATTCCATTCTGTCAATGAACTGGGCAGGCTGTCTCTAGTCTGCAAGGTTTTCAGCTTGGCCCAGGATTCTGGTTAGAGCTCTACTTGCTTTTGGATGACAGAATACTATCAGGCATTACTGCTAATCTCATCTTTATACATTGATGGAGATTGCAGCCTTTCAGCTTAGGCTTTGACACCATGGTATTTTTATTGCCTGCAGTCATCCTACACCAGTACCTGCTGGTGTTCGGTTTTAATGTAGATGGCCTTGACCTTGTGGCTTGCTTACCTGAAAATCTTTTCCTCAGTTGCCATACTGCTGCGTCCATGGCTGGTTCAAATGCTTGCTGTGGAAACTTCCCCTTGAATATTGATTGCTACCTACTGGTGTATGTGAAAGCCTTGGTGGGATGATATGTGCTGCTGCCTGACCTAGAATGACAGATTGTCTGGTTTGACCTCTATGGATGTCTTTTCCTCTCTTAGGAATTTAATGTCTTTGTGGTGGCAGAGCTGTGCATAGGAGAGAAAACAAAAGAGGAAACAGATTCTAAAATTCAGTTCCAACAAAGCCTTGATGACTGGTTGTGTGGTTGTTGTATGATCAGGTGACTGTTTAAGAAGTTACAGAGTTGAGGTGGTAACCAGTTCTTTATGTTCCCTTACCTCATTGCAACACAAAGCTGAAGATACTCTCTTGAGCTGTCATGCTGTCAAGTGCCATGTTTTTGGCTGTGCTGGCTGTGACTGAGATAGGTGAGGACATAATGCAAGGCTGGCAGTCCTGTGGTTAGTGGTTGGACTCAATGATTGTGGAACTGTTTCCTGCCTAGTTGATTCTGTGATGGGAGTGTGAGGTGGGATAACTGGAAGGTGCATGAATTGAGGAAAGAGGCAGGCTGGATGAGAAAACTCTTGGCTTTCTCAGCCTCCAAAGAAAGGGAGCTGTCCGAGATGGCTGCCCCAGTTATGGTATGTAGCCGCATCTAGTGTGCGGCAGG
Source organism: Agapornis roseicollis (assembly GCA_002631895.1). Taxonomy (NCBI): domain Eukaryota; kingdom Metazoa; phylum Chordata; class Aves; order Psittaciformes; family Psittacidae; genus Agapornis; species Agapornis roseicollis. The sequence goes on from NDXB01019227.1 coordinate 362,094, forward strand.
CTCCACTGATTCTTTAGTTAAAAAAAAAAAAAAAAAAGGCAGGAGGAATGATTTATTTGTGTTGTTGCTTACCAACAGTATATGGAAAACATTTGGAGAGGTTAATGATTAGCAATTATGGGGGGAAGTGGAGAAGATGAGTATCGCTTCTCTGCTGTAGACAAAGCATTTGTTTGTATCTTTTGCAAAGAGTGTTGGAGTGTTGTAAGATTGCTTTGGCATATCTCGAGCTTTAGAATCAAGTATCCGTGCTTCATAGAACTGAACAAAAATCTGGAATTCCAGTTTGTTTATGCCTCAGAACATTACTTTAGCCAACTGAGATGCAAACAGCCTAACCTCAGTTTAGGTGGAAATAGTAATAGTGCTGATAGGATAGAGAAATATGAAGGCATTTTAAATTTCATGTTTCCTGCTAGGCAAAAGTATGGATGAATGCCATGTGCCTGAGTTATCCATACTTCTCAGTTCTCTGGCTTATATGATGGTTTTGAGGAAGCTCAAAGTTATTCTGACATCCATTTTCTCCTTTATGGATGATAATAGAGCTTCCTGATGCTAATTTTCTGGATGTGAACAGATACACCATGTTTTCAGTGCTTTTATGTACAATGTTTTCAACCACCATAGAAAAGTCTTCCTGGGATTGTTTTGCTTCTCTCCGTTTTACGTTTTTGCAAAGCAGAGAAGTGTCAGGTAAACTGTAGTGCCTAATAGTATGCTTCCCAAAAGCTCACCTTTTTAAATGTTCTTTGATTTTTGCATTCCAGTTACATCTTCCTAGGGCTGGATCAGAACCAAGTGTAGAAGTATGAAAATACATATTTTAAAAATTTCTATTTTTAAAGACAGCATAAACCAAAAAGTTCTTTCTCTGGCATTTGAGCATTTATTAAGAAGTGTTAAGATTTCAGTAGAACAGTTGAGGCTGGTAAGGATCTCTGGAGATTGTCTGGTCCCAACCCCCTTGTTTAAAGCACAGTTAGGGGGTATTTCTAATAAATAATACCCCCTCCCTACCTCCATCTACCAAGCCAGTTGTCTCATCATAAAAAGTTGTCAGGTTAGTTAATTAAGCATTGTTTCCCCTTCGTAAGTCTAGGCTGACTACTTCTGATCATCTCCTCCCTCCCCCCAAGGTTATTTGAAGGCAATTCTTTTTTCCCAAGGTTATTTTCAAGGTTATGTGCTCCTTTGCCTTCCCAAAGATGAGTCTGACTGGCCCCCAGGTCATCTTTCTTGTCCTTGATTATTTGGTAGAGCCTTCAGCACCTGAGTTGAAGGCATGAGGAAAACGAACCATTTCACACAAATTTCTATGCAAAATTCTGTTTTGGCATGGAGTTACATAGAGAATAATACACGTATATAGCTTAATAATTGATAAACAAATGAAGTTAAATATGATCTAGTTAAAAATGCCTCCTCGTTGCTCATTTGTTAATACTGCAGATGTCATGTGTGTGCTGGTGTCAAGGATGTCTTGTTTTAGTTTAGATGGGTCCTTAAGTTCTGCTTATTAAAAACAAGCTATAAAAGATTTGGGTCCAGTTGTCCATCTCAAGCAAAAAAATGTAAATGTTCCTTAAATGAGACACAATTAAATGTTAGATACATCTCACCAGATTGGAATTGGCTTTTAAAATAACATTTTAAGCAGCCCCAGATAATATTTTTTTTCCCCTGAAACATTCTTCAATTGTCTAAAGTTTTGATTTGGGAAAATGCATTTCTCTGAGTTGAGTGGCTTCATTGTAAGATGGCTGAAACATGCAACAGAATTAATTTGCGTTAACAAGCAGCTTTGTGTCATCTGAACCACAGTGACTGATGGTGAACATGTGTTTAACCTATGGCAAATACAAGATAGAATGTATTAGCTCATACCTTAATGAAAGAGTTGAAGCAAGCGCATTTTATCTTATATTTGTAATGACCTAAGAATGCACAGATAGTTTACTGTAGCTTGGTAAACACATGGTATTAAGCTCATGCATTAGAGCCCTAGCTCTTTCATAAAACAGCAATTTGGATGAGGCAGTGGCCAGTCTTCTTCATTAGGTATGTGATTTTTACATGTTCAGGAGCTCGTGACTCATGTGTCCACCTCTGCTCATTTCGCTGATGCTTTTACTCCAGGACCAAATGGAGCAAAAGTGACTTTCTGAAAAGTGCAGCAAAAAGCACTCCGCAGTAGACAGGCACAGATAAAGGTTTTCAAGTTCTTTAGCAGTAAAATACTAATGGGTATTGGCATGTGTCCAGTTGATATCATTTAACATGTGGAAATGCAGGTGCCTACCATGTATACCTGTTCTTACAGGGGTGTTTCCTTTCCAGTTTTACTTTGGTGAAGGATTTTTCTTTTCCCTCAAGTCCCATCCCTCAGCATGGTTTTTTAGATTGCTTTTTAAAAGTATCTTTTGTATGTGTTTCTTTTATTTCCTTCTACATTTGACTTAATGTTGCTTTAGTTTTCTCTAAACAACTTGAACGAGAGAGTAACTAGATTTTTATTTATTATCATCACCCCTCATTCTTCAGGGATGAGATTTTTGGCTCAGGGAGATTTTTTTATTTTACCCACTGGAAATTATACAAGGCTTGTTAAAGAATCAAAAGACAGGCTGAACGGCAGTTGTTACTTCCACTCTTTGGTGGTACTTGACCTTTCTCCAGGTGTACCTGTCATTTGATTTTAATTCTTCCCATGCCTTATGCCAGCCACTCTTCGCTCTGTTCCTGTCTCTTTCTCTCATTTCCTGATGCTGTTTCCAGTGAACACCCCCTTGCTTCCTGTTCTGTCCTCCTTGGCAGAGTAGTGCTAATGCTGAACTTCCCTCAGATCTTTGTCCCTTCCTCTTGACACATAGCCCTTTGGTTGCATCCGTCTAACCTTTTAAAGGAGCAGTTTTTATATAACTGCTGTCTGAGTATCGGTTGGTAAGAAAGAGGGCTGTTGCTTTATTTCTAACCTAGCAGAATTTTCCAGTATTTTTTATGGATGGATAATAGACAGCAAACAAACTCAGGTCTACTATGGCTGCACTGTAAAGATCAGTGATTGGGCTGCAGATGTTGCTGCTCATACATCAGTAGCAGAACCTTGAGTTACTGAAACAATGACTTATTGCTGAGCATGCAGTGAGGAGTTACTACTCTTTTCAGTAGGAAAAAGGAGCCCAAGAAGTATCTTTCTAGCTCAGTAGACTTTGAGAAAGGGTGTAAGTCAAGCTTGTTGTGACAGGTTGATAACCAATTGAGGTTAGAGGTCATCCTCAAATACTCTTTACCATACAGGTTTTTTTTTTGTGCTTCAAAATTAGTAATTTTGATAGCTTCTTGAAAGCCTCGCCCTCTTTTTGCCCCTCCCTCCTCATGATTCATCTGGTAGTGTCTGATAAAGCCAGCCACAAGAGCAACATGTGAATAACAGGCATTTCATGTACTGTGTGTAGCAATAGCTTCCTGTCCATGTCCACGGCTAGCCTGAACTCCTCGAGGGACTGACAAGTGCATCTACTAAAAGAATGGCTCTGTTAAGCTAAAACCCTTACAGAGTAGGATTTGAGGGACGATTTCACCACATCATGAAAAGGTGAGGAGAGGTGTGTGCCCAGCATGAAAAAGGGAAAGCCATTGGATGGTGATGTGGAAATTAGCATATGTTTGGGGAGGAGAAGAATAAGGCAGGTCATTTCCATCTCATGAAGGAAATGGGTTCTCTTTGATCTATTTCTGTGGAGGATACTCCTATGTATTACGTGTGAGTAGAGGTAGACATACTATGGCCTATTAGGTCAGTCCACCTATAGCCTAAATATTCAACATTTGCTTGTACATAGTCTAAAATTAGCGAGAAATTATATTAGACTTGTAATGGTTCCCATTACTTTTTCTTTCTCTGTTGTTCTAACAGATACTATAAGCACATTATATTATACATTAATTTTACAATGAAAAACATTAAACATACAGCAGTCTTATTTTTGCTTTTGTTATTTTCTGACTTATGTTTATGAATTTTCTGTGTCTTTTGCTACTTTATGAAAGCTTCAATTAATAAGTATTTCTATACTAGTGAACTGAGTAGTTACAACCTTCTTAGCAGCATTTCAGCAGCTGGTACCTATGTATAAATACAAAAGTATAAAGCTAATATGGTAGTAGAGGAAAATGATTTTTTTTTTGCCCTTTTTCTAGATAAAATGGTGTGATATGGAGTATTGCATATTTTTTTTCCTAATCTCATAAATTACAAGCGTGAAAAAGTAAAGGTTTTAAGTATGTTGTTTAACTGAAAGACTGATCAGTGTAAGAGGAAAATAAAATGATAAAATGAAATTACCATTGCTCCTTTTTCTGATCCTTCAAGCATTAAGGCCATAAAATTAGTTTTGTTCTGGTGATGCTGTATCTATTTACTCATAAACTACCTGAAAGATTATATGTATCTTTGAGGGCGAAGAAGGCTAGGATTCTTTTTTTTAATTCACAATTATTGTGTGTACAGAGGAATTTGGAACCAAGATGTGTGTTTCTTATTGGAAATGAAGTTTACCAAGCATAATAAAGCTATTTATTAAGTACTCAGGCTTAAATAGAGTGTCTTTCTTGTATGCATAAACATTTTAGTGTTGCATCTTGGAACAGGATAAGAAAGTGGAACTAGGAAAGACCCAGCCTACACTGTGGGCTAAATCCACTCTGATAAATGCCACAAGATTCATTCAGGCTGGCTAAGTCTCAGTGTAATGTTAGAGAAGAATAAGCTGTGTTTTGTAATTTGCATGTCCAAGTTTTTTTTTCTAAAGGAAGTCAGAGTACAGCATCAGAAGGAAGCTGCGGTACGCTCTCGTAACTTTCCTACCAGGAGTGATCAACAAGATCAGTGTAGAAGGCCAGATTAGAGCTTTGTGTCCTGTGGACTCTGCCAAAGGGACAAAATTTTTTTCATGGAGCTGAATGAGTTGTAAGACAAGTTGCTTATTTGTTGCTAAATAAAAAGTTACTCCATTCATTTACTGTAGTACCATAAAACAGATAAGGAGAAATGTAACTACATCTTTTTTAGATTGGTGGTTACTTACCAAGTTGGTTGACTACACAGATCTGTCCTAAGCGTTGCAGGATGTTAAACCTAATTCTTAATACTCTGTTCTGAAAAAGCTTGCTTTGGTAAAAAAAGGTAAGTGCAGTTTACCTTTACTGAGTAAGAAACGAAAGCATACTTCATCGGTCTTTTGGTTCTTTAGCCATTCGGGGTCTGTTCTGAAGCATTGACCTTTTCTATTTTTCCAGCTTAATGAAGATAGATTTTTTTTTGTGTCTTCTAACAGATACATAAAACTAATACAACTGTGATTTCAGTGTAAAAGTCTTTAGTTTAGAGGCCTTATTCCCTAATGAAACAGTAACTCATATAAGCTTACAAATACTGGGACTTTGTATTATGTGTAACTTAAACTGAGACTACTCAGTCTTTCCAACTGTGTGACTAAGTCACCTCTTAACACTGTACTCCTGAGAGTCACAACATGCACATCTATGCCATGTATTACACAGAGTCAGTCAAAAGGCAGTGGAGCTCCAGGAGATACAGGCAACATGGGTTTCATGGCGATTCCTTCACTTCTGTGTGATAGATGCTGGGCTAGGTAAGGAGTGTAGTTGAGTTCCAGGATAACCTGGTGATGAGAGCTCCAACAGCCCCTGCCAGCTCCCTTCTTCCCACAACCAGGGATTTGGATTACCCAACAGCCCTCATACCAGAATAACCCTGTTGCTGGTCACCAGACATAGCCATGGCCCAGAAGCTGCTTTTGACCTGCTCGCGAGCAACGCACAGCTCACGACCCACAGGTTGGTTACCCTGAACTAGGCATTAGCTCACTTACAATATCTGTACTTTATAGTTCTAATCATGTTGCTGTTGTTCATATGGGCTGCGCTGCATGTTTCCCAGTAGCGTATCTATCTCTAACGTTGAATTGCATGACTGTGCTAGCATGTAGTCTGTACCTCTCTTGTTTTAATTTTGTGTTTTCTTTTTTTTCTTTTTATTCAGACAGGGGATTTGGCTTCTGTACAATTAACAGGAGCTCCAAATAGATGGGAGGTCTTGTCTGCAGCTCCTGCCACTATAAAGGATGAAGCTGGTAATATAGTACAGATACCAGGTGCGGCCACAGTAACTTCAAGTGGGCAGTATGTCCTTCCTATTCAGAGTTTGCAAAATCAACAAATCTTTTCTGTTGCACCAGGATCAGATTCGTCGAATGGTACAGTGTCTAACGTGCAATACCAAGTAATACCCCAGATCCAGACAGCGGATGGTCAGCAGGTTCAACTTGGCTTTGCAGCCTCTTCTGATAATGGCAGTATAAATCAAGAAACCGGTCAAATCCAGATCATTCCTGGCTCTAATCAAACCATCATTGCCTCTGGAACACCTTCAGCTAATATTCAGAATATCTTATCACAGTCTGGTCAAGTCCAGGTTCAGGGAGTTGCAATTGGTGGCTCGTCTTTCCCTGGCCAAGCACAAGTAGTTGCTAACGTCCCTCTTGGACTGCCAGGAAATATTACTTTTGTACCCATCAATAGTGTTGATCTAGATTCTCTGGGACTTGGCAGTGGTTCTCAAACCATGACAGCAGGCATTAATGCAGATGGGCACTTGATAAATACTGGACAAGCCATGGATAATTCAGATACTTCTGAAAGGACTGGTGAGCAAGTTTCTCCTGAAATCACAGAAACCGCCACTGATAATGACTTATTTGTGCCAACATCATCTTCATCACAGTTGCCCGTTACCATAGACAGTTCAAGTATATTGGAACAAAATGCAAACAACTTGACCACAACTAGTGGTCAAGTTCATAGTTCTGATCTTCAGGGAAATTACATCCAGACATCAGTCTCTGATGACACGCAGGCTCAGAATATTCAGGTCTCCACAGCACAGCCAATTGTACAACACATACAGCTTCAAGAGTCTCAGCAGCCAACCAGTCAAGCCCAGATTGTACAAGGTATTGCGCAACAGACAATCCACGGTGTGCAAGCAAGTCAAAGTATATCTCAACAGGCTCTTCAAAATCTTCAGTTGCAGCTGAATCCTGGAACTTTTTTAATTCAGGCACAAACAGTGACCCCTTCTGGGCAGATAACCTGGCAGACATTTCAAGTGCAAGGAGTTCAGAACTTGCAGAACTTGCAAATTCAGAATGCACCTGGTCAACAAATAACTTTAACCCCTGTGCAGACTCTCACTCTTGGTCAAGTTGCAGCAGGTGGGGCATTGACGTCAACTCCAGTTAGTCTAAGCACGGCTCAATTGCCAAATCTGCAGACAGTTACAGTAAACTCTATAGATTCTGCTGGTATTCAGCTGCATCAAGGAGAAAATGCTGGCAGTCCTGCAGGTATTTATTTTCCTCTTTTTGAAGAAAGTTGTTTTTTGTTACTGTGTGGTTGGTTTAAATGCTTATAATGGGAATAACATTATGGTCTTGCTGCAGAAGCTTACTAAATACAGTGGGTTGAATGTAGTGATGACAGGTTTTTTTTTTTTAAATGAATGTTCCTTTAGAAGCTCCTGTAATGGTAGAATATGGCCTCACCTTGCTGTTTTTAGTATAAGCCCCTGTAACTCACAGCTGGTCATATTGGTTAACAGCACTTCTAATACAATGTTTATTGGCGCTTAAAAGTCTTACCATGGAGAAGACCTGTGTGCTAACTTGAGAAAGGGGAGATCTGACTATCATCTGACTATCAGCAGTATCATTAGCGTACTCTGTTCTTCCCAGTCCTGAATAGGTGAAATTTTCATGGAAAAATCCCAGCATTTCCCTTGGTAGAATTTTTTTTCCCCTGAAAATTTTCAGACCCCCTGAGGTGCTGTTATACATCTGCTGTTTTGTTAAATTTGTTTCCTACTGGTTTAATATTGGTGTAACTACGGTGTACAAAACTCGTGTAAGCAGAAGTGAAACAGTCATGTAATAATCAAAAATGGAAGCTGTTCTTAAGAATGTATGTGAATTTCCAGTACTATTTATTTACCTTATGTTTCAGAATGTGCCATTGTTAACGATAAGCTTCACAATGTGTTTTATCTCTGTAAGCAGAGAAAGGATGTTTTCTTGAAATAGGTGTTTCTTAATGTGAGGAAAAAATAAACATGCCTGTTTATTTTTATTGAATTTGATAGGGTGCATTCCAAATTTCAGGGTGTAGCTACCTAAAAGGAAGGATAAGATATGATTGAGGTTCAAGACATTTTGCTGCACCAGAAGCCATTTAATCTCATCATTGCAGGGTTGTGCCCAGGCTAGTTATGAGGGGAAGAGTGAGCAGTAGGGGTAAGTTGGGAGGGAACAGTGTTGTACAATGTAGCCTGGGAATAACTGCTTTACTATAATCATGTGATCCAAGACTGACTCATTAAGTACTGAAACATAAATGTTTAAATAAAACATAAATATTTTGCATTGTATCCCTGTTTAAACATGTGAGAAGGATGCAGTATTACATGAAAAATGCCTAGAGAAGCTGCTGAAGCCAGTTTGTTTCAAAAGCCTACTGATTATAATACTTCCGTAGTTATTGATATTGGTATATTCTACATCAGTAAGTTTGCTTTTCCTTTGTAATCTAAAATTTGAATTTAAAATAATAAGCTGGGATGTTTTTTTTTGTTCATTTTGCTTTGAAAGCGAGTTATATTATTAGCAAGACAAAATTACCTCCACTTAGGCAAGCCTACTCTTCACTGGCTTGTAGGGAGCAGCACCAAACTGTTGATGAGTGTACCGCTCACAGCCTTTGGTTGGGGGGGGGGGGGAACAATCTTGATTCTTAAATTTTCCATTTCAGGGGAACACAA
>NDXB01019227.1:371068-420084 GCA_002631895.1 Agapornis roseicollis
GGGGGGGGGAACAATCTTGATTCTTAAATTTTCCATTTCCAGTGACCACAGAAAGTCTCTGTCACACCTTGTTACCTACATGAGGTACAGACATCAGTAACAAAAAACGTGTATGATGTATGATAATACAGCTAAACTCAGATGCCAAAATCTAACTTGTGCAATAAGGGCTCTTCGATTTCATGTAAGATACAAGGAGGAGAACTTTTTTATTTCTTATAATTTGGTATGGGATCATGCAGCTAATGTTATTGCTTGTGGAATGGCACACAGAAACTTTAGAAGACAGGGAAAGGAGGGAGGAACCAAATGAAAAGACACATGAAAAAAAGTTGAGCTTGCTGTGTGCATTAGATTGTCTATTGCCAGTCCTTGAGAGGGTTTTAATGGTGGTTCATAATAAAATGCAAACATTCCTTAGCGGTATTTTCCTGTGAGAAATTTCACATGGGAAGGGAAAAGAGTAATAGTAATTAAATGTGATTAAATAGGCAGAAGCAGTAGATGAATAGAAACTATTGCTTGAAGTAAATAGCTGTAAACACCTGGCTATATGAAAGATAAGGTGGAGATTTATGGTGACGTTTTTCCTAGTTGTCTAGGAATAGTAAATGGACTGGAAGGTGTTAAACAGCCATCCCCAAAATTTGGGGAGAATTTAATTGGTCCATCCGTTATGCTACAAGAAACTCACTTTTCCAAAGCAATGATCAATGTGAAACTGCTTCTAACTAACAGAATCACTGAATTATCTTGATTGACCTTCAGTGTCTTTTCCGTATGCATCTAATATTTTGTCTATATCAAAGTTATCTGAGAGAATCTTTTTCAGTGATGTTCCTCATTTATAACCCTTCACAATAAGTGTGGCACCCTTTTTTCAGGCTGAAGAACAAATATGCAATTAGAAGCAGGTAATGAAATTATAAAATTTTTTTGCAGGTCAAAAATACATTGTTGTTGTGATCTGCAAATGAGAAAAAACAGTTTAGTTTTAAACTGAAAGAGGAAAATATGTGAAAGGAACAGCAGAATGAGAGAAACTGAAACTAAAATGGTGAGAGGCTTCTTGATTCCTCTTTTCTGCAGGCTACTGACAAGCTTTGAAACAAGTTAAGAAGGGTTTCCCTGTATTTTCTCCCTCCAGCCCAGATAATGTGCTTCCTTCCATAACAAATACAATCAGGCTGTATTTTCTCTTTTCACTTAACAAAACTTTTCTACTTGGGGCAAAAGTAAAAAGAACATATTCCTGGGCTTGGGTCACTGATGGTTGATAATTATCTGATGTCCAGATAACATAGATTACTCTGTTAGCCATGTAGCTGTGACAGCCACTGGTTAGGTTTTGGAAATTGGTAGCTACAACCCATTGTGTGAGAGCTGTTCTTCCAAGCCTCTCTTCCCAGGTAAGCAACAGTGTGTGAGGGGAAACGATGTCTTTATGTAGGTCCTATGTTTTGTTTATGTAATGGAAAGGCACCACAAACCTAATGCAAAACTAGTGGCTTTGTCCAGTAAATGTACAATTTTCTTTGAAAAATGACCAGTAATTACTCTTCTACCAAACCATCTGCTTTGCTGGGTGTACATAGCCAGAAACTTCCGTGCACTGAAAAGTCTTGGCTGAGCAGGTTAGAATGTTTATTAGAGCTCATGTTCCTTCTCATTGTGTTTACTGGTGTCTTGCAGTGGAGAAGGGAATGATATTGGTTACATCGCTTTTCAGAAGAAAAAGCTGTATCAAATAGTATCTACATGTTAAACTCTGGCAAAGGGGTATCTTTCTCACCTGTGTCCTGGCTTTAGTCCTCTGGCTTTGAGATGGAGTTACATCCGAGAAAAGCTCTCTAGCCAGTCTACTTTTGTTAGCAGTTTGTTATAAAATACTGCACTGTGTGTAACAAAGAGAGCTATTGCACTCACAGTTCCCATTGCTCTTTAGCACCTTACATGTTCAGGAAAGGTATTTATTTCTATTAGCATGTTTATAGATTTCTTCTGCAAACATTTCATATAGAGTAGCCTTCCTTTTGGAAAAAAAGAGGATACTGAAACGTACTAGCTTGGTTTTCATGTTTCTGAACCTGTAAATTTTGCCAATTTGAAAGAATTTTTAAGTTACTGGATTCCCCCCAAGCCATTGTCCAGACTTAACAGTGCTAATGAAAATCTAGTTGTACTGTTGTCTCAGCTAATTTATAATGTATTGAATCACAGTATTGGATTTGCTATTTCCTGAAAAGAAAGACCTGGTAAATCAGCTTGTCTGGATTGCTTAACTTTTTATAAAAATGCCTTTTTTTTTTTTTTCTTTTTTTTTTTTTTTTTAATTTTTTTTATACTTTTTTTTTCATTTCTCNGCCTTACATAAGAGATGTTCATAAAAATGAGGCTGTTAATAGTGGCTTCATTAATATGGGTTCTGTCTCTCTGTTTTTTTTTTTTTTTTTTTTTTTTTTTTTTTTTTCTTTTTTTTTCTTTTTTTAATTTTTTTAATACTTCTTTTGACAATTCCAGTAGCGTCTGAAGAAACTAGCAAATGACCTGAAAGAAAGTAGCATTGGCTTGAGAAGGGACTTTGCTGCTTATCAACCCAGCCACACTCAGCTGGAAGATTTATGTATTTAAAAATAAAAAATCCTACAAACAGTTTCCCATGTTGGTCTACAGCTGGAACCAAGTCAAAAGGAATCCTTTCAAGAGTTGGCTTAAAGTGCCACTGCAAAACTGAGCTCTGCATTTCTTCCCAGGCCCTCCTCTGCAGGGGTATACCCAGTTACCGAATGGACTCATCTGCCTGCTGCCATTGAAGCTTACAGTCATGCCTGCTGATCAGCTTACACCAGTTGATAGCAAGCTGGAATGGTTGGCTGGTTGTAGTGGGGACTTCATTCCAGTCCTGCCAGAACCTGAAGTCTTTATCATGCTGCAGTAATTTAGCTATTCAAAATTTGGCCAAAAAGCTGGCTGACAATTTTCAAGGTAAATAGTTGCCCAGATGACAACTCGTCTTTCATCTGCTGGTGTCTTGTGAGGCTTTGGTTTAACTTCTGTTAGGTAAAGCAGTCTAAAACCCCAAACAAACAAATTTAAAAGCTGAGTATTTACAGTTTTACTTGCAGGGATGGTTGTTTCAGTGGTTTAATGTTTCTGGTGAAGTAGTACTACTTAGAGCATAGCTTTCTTCTGGCATCTAGAACTTTATTAAAAGCTCTGGCTGGTTTTCAGTATTAAACAACTTAGGTTTTTCTCTTTCTTTTTAAGTTCCAATTTTTAACCATATTTATTTTTACTTTTAGTTATGCAGTTTTTCTTTCTGAGGCATTCTTTATACCAAGGTTTCAGGAGAAGGGCATGGTATTATTATGAAATTGAATGTGATGATCAAAAAAAGGCTTCTGAAATGCATGAGGTAAACTGTGAAGCAGTGATGTTCAGTAAATATTTTCATCTAACAGCATCTGGTTTGGGCTATCCCATTTAAATTTGAGGCATTTAGTTTGCATGGCATAAAATTAAAATAGTTTAAAAACAATTCCCCCACTGTTTTATTTTTTATATGAAAAATTAAATTGGAAACTGGCAAACTTAAGTTAGAGCTATTTATGTACCAGTCTTGTGTAAATAGTTTGATTTCAGCATGCTTAAATTGCATTCCTTATTTTCTCATAATTTTCAAAGCAAATTAATAAATTGTGGAAGAATTAGGCCATTATGCTTGTATGTGTTTCACAATCTTGCTTGTAACAGCATATAGTAAATTATCTCACTTAAAGTGGAAGAAAGTTTGCATAACTTTAGTCTGATTATGTGTTTTTAATGCAGTATCTGCTGCTGTGGAATAGAATTGGCTTTTAAAATTCTTGAAAAAATGGAATTGTTGCATCCTTCCTCTGTGTCTGTACTTCGTGTGCTTTCTGCTCTGTGTTCCAAAACAGCTCAGAGTCTAATTCATTTTCTTATAGCCCATGGTGGTGAGGTGTAATTCTGCTATATGTGTATTACTCTTAAGTGAGTATTTGGTCATGTATGCTGAGTGTCTGGTGCAGCAACTTAGACTGTTGAGGTTAAAGAGGGTAGATAGCCTGTCTTAGGCTCAGATATCCTCAGGATGTTCACAAAAGAATATATTACCCAGTTTCAGGTACTCCTTCCTTTTTAATTTTTCAAATACCCTTTTTTACAAGATACTCCTGAACCAAAAGGAAGACTCTCTTACATCTGTGGGGGTGTATGGCAAGTATCTGAAGTGAAAGAGGCAAGGGATTTTATTTCCAGTACTGCTTCAACTTAAAAAAGAAGTGTGGAAGAAGCTCATCTGTCTTCTGCAGTCTCAGCACTTTAGGTCCATTGTTTCAGGTTCTGTGCAGTTTTCTTGCGTTTTGAACCTCCCGGCAGGGTCACATCCTTTGGTTCTGATCTCTCAAGCTAAATTCTCAGTGCATCTGGCTCATAAAAAGTATCTGAAATTTCTACCAAGGACAATGGCAGTCTTTATATTAATGCCAGGAAAGTTCACCAGGATCCTAGTTGTGATTGCCCTCTTGAAGATAAGGCTGAGTTGTCTTTCACTGCTTGTAGAAAGCACATTTTTTTTGACTGGTAGGAACTTCTGAGGACATTGTCAGTCACATGTCGTTGTTTATCATACAGAAATGATAGTTCTCAATCTCCATTTAAACTTCATCAGTTTTTAATCCATGTGCTCCACATATGTTTTGTATTTCATTTTTCTTAGTCTGAATGTTTTACTGTAACCCAATAAGTCACTTGCTTGCAGAACTCTGAAGTATATTATAGCAACAATGAGGTCATAATTGTTTTTTAAAAAAACCTTAACAAACAACTTCTGAATCAAATTGTTCCCCTAATCCCATTTTGAGTGTCACTAATTCTTGCCTTACTTCTTTGAGTCTTTGTTTACCCTTTTTCAGTATTACCACAGAGCTAACTTTTTTCTAACTCACTGGAGCATTCAAAGTGCCAAAGGCTTGCAACCTTAAAACTGCAGAGAGCTCTTCAGCCTTCTGTTAAAATTACTCAATAAAAATTATCCTAATCTCTTGATTTATTAAGTGTTTATTTCAGTAGCTGTTTTTACAGCTTCCTGTCTTCCGTCAGTGAGAATCTTTTCATTCTCATCTAGTGATAGGGCCATTATTTGGCTTTTACCTAAAAACAGACCAGAAATACTTATTGAACAGTTCTGCCTTCTTGAATTACTGCTGACAATTCTGTTGTTTGACCTTAGCAGCAATCTAACACTCCTTTATGTAGGCATAGTTAACCCTGCTGGTCACAGACTTCTCTGCGTCATCTTGCTTTCCTTACCTATTTCAGCAGTTCCTGGCTGCTTCTATATCAAGCATAATAAATCTTCTTCCCCATTTCTAGTTATCCCCTCTTACATATTCAATTATGGGCGAAAAAAAGGAAAAAATAAGGACATCACTGTCCATAAGAACCTAAGATCTTGTGAATCTGTACACATTTCAAAGAACTACAGTTACTGTAGGGTAAGTAACTGTTCTTTGATGTGTTATAAATGTTGTAGCATTGGCTTAAATACTTTTGTGATTCCAATTTTAAATAATTAGCTTAGACTAATGCATAGGATCACTTGGAAATATGGTATGTGGTGTTACCTGTGAGAAAAAAAGATCTGTAACCTTATTTTTAAACTCTTTGGTGCTGCTGCTTAAATATTCAACACTCTGAGATCCTGCACTTAGAGTCGTACACAGCAGTTGTTTTCTTCAGAAACTTAAAATCTGGTTTAGGACTGTTGAAATTAGATAACAGTCTTCTGAACTGAGGTTCACAGGTATTTCAAGATGACATTCTGTAGTGTATCTTCTGTTGCCATGTAATTTATAATAAAAGTGCCTAAATTTACATTTAAAAGTTTTAGGGGGCAAATCAGAGTAGAAATTGTTAACTCTGAGTTTCATGTCTAAAAGATTTGCACAGCTGGCCAACTAATAGGGTTTAATTTACATAGTTTAGTTTAAGTAGTTTAATTTGGATGAGAATGAAAAAGGATGATGTCCAAGAAATTTGAACATCTTTATTATAGTGTCCTGGCATACAGAGGTTAAGGCAAGGTAAGTCAAGATACTGAGGGAATGTGAGTTGCACTGTAGAGAAAACTGAAAATAACAAGCAAAAATGGAAAGGGTGTGGGAATTCACATCAGTTTTCTTGTGAGGGATGGGAAGGGAAGCATCTGTTTGGGAAAATAAATGAATAAGCATGACTGATTACAAGACATTGAAAGTGTAGTCAGTCAGTTTGTGATTCTGTGAGGAAATTGGTGTGAAGGTATGTGTAGTGCTGCTGTGGATCTGTTCAGTTGAAAGACTGTATTTCTGCTTTGCAGATCAGGAACCTATAAAGCTTAGCTGAGTAAAAAGGCAGGATGGCTTTCAGCATCTAGGAAAAGCAGCTAAACTAGAAGCCTGCAGTTTGGAGAAGTTACAGGTAATGCTGAGAGTGCCTTTATTGTTATTCTGCAGAGGCAGATATAAAAAAAACCAAAATGGTGGCATAGTCCTCAAAGGAAGTGTTTTTGCATAGCATCTTCCTCCATTCTCAGTTTACCCCTATTTCTGTGGCTGTTGGATAAGCTAATAACTTTTCGTATGCATGAAGAAAGCAGCATTTTTTTTTAAAGTCCTAATTGAAACAGACCCAAGATAGAACGTGAAACCTTACTGATGCATTTGTCGATCAAGAAGGTAAATGATGTGGGTGTGTTAGTGGGCAGCAGTAATTCTGTCTACACTAGATTATAGCTGAAATGTACTCAAGAAGAGTTTAACTTCCATTTACATCTGCATAGTATCATCTTATCAGTTTAGTTACTCTTCTCTGAAGCGTTTTAAAACAAATCTCCTAGTTATTGTTTTTATTTGCCATACACATTTAAAGTTGCTCCATATTGTAGCCAGCTCTGGGCTTTCTGTGCCTATGAAATACTACCTTTGGAACAAAATTGTACACAAAAATCCCAATTTTCATCCTTTAGAGGAAAGCAAAACTTATAACAAATCTAGCTCACTAGATACCAAAACCAGCTTGAACAGATCATATGATTTTCATACTGTAAGCAGTTTGAAACAGTATTTTTGTCAAAATTTCCCCTTCATACTTAACTAGTACTAAATTTTGAACTTCATTAAGAATGGGCATATAGAAATTTGAAAGCATAAAAATAAAATGGTAATGAAAACATAATCTTGATCTAGCCTCTGTTTAGTTGGTTGGGAAAAAGGTTGGCTGCAATTTGTTGGTGTTTGTATCAGCTTGTCATGGCTTTAGGGGTTATAGAATTATTTCTTTTTTTATGCCAAATTTTTTGCAGAGTGTGAGTAAAACCTGGTGTTGTGTCACCTGAGACTGACTTAGAATGGAGCACGTCCAGAGGACCACCGAGGGAGAAATGCAGAGTTGGTGCCATGGATATGACTTTGCATAATCTCCAGTTCCCTTACACTGGAGATGTCTCTTACCTTTTGCTTTTCTCCATGGTTTGACCCTTCTACTCCTTCATTTTCGTACTGTTCTCTAAATTACAGTGCCACCACCACCACCCTCCCCCCCAAAATAGGCAATCACATTCACTATGGGATTTGATACAGTCCACTCTCTGCTATGCTGCGTCCTGGGGAGGCCAGATAAACACTCCATCTCTTGATATTTCTTTTAATTTTGTTCTATTTAAAATATAATCTACATAATTATTAAAAAGTCCTGTCTGTAAATTGCCAGTTTACATTTGTACTTTTCTGTGTGCCTGGAGTAGAAGATGGCCCGTCTGAGCAATACCTAAAGAAATAGCTACACTTTCTGCCTTACCAAGATAACCAGGGAACAGCATAAAATTACAAACACAGTAATTTCATTTCAGTTTTGCATTTTTTAAAATAGTACTATAAACTATTTTATGTCTATGCAAATTGTTAAGTTTTCCAGTGTCTTCAACTCATAGGGGTTTCACCTGCCCCTCTTTTTTTTTTCTTCCTGTTCCAGTTTTCTCATTCCTCCACCATTATCGAGCTATTATGAGCCTTTGTGCTGCTGCAGTAGTGGTGATGTTTGGAGGTGACTGGGAATAGAGAGCTACTGATGAAAAAAGCAGAAGGAAGTCATGATGAAAGTTTGCAAAGTGAAACAAACATTGCATGAGTTGAAGGGAGAAGTTCCTAGGTAGTATGCGGTAGCAGACATTCTGGATATGTTTCTCTTCTTAGGTGTATCTCCATTATTAGAGTGTGACTTGGGTGTGTCAGTGTAACAGGAGAAATTGTATGTGATGTGGAACGCTTGACTTCAGTAGTGGAGTTGATTCTTGGGAACGCAGATCCATACTCTAATTTGATCCATTCATCCTTGCTGGGACATGTTGGTATCTCATGTAGTATGCATCTGCAGTGCTAACTGGTTTCAGCTACAGACATTGCAAACTCATTATATGCCTGTGTCTAACGTGAATAAGATCATAATGAAATTAACTTCTTAATACAGTGGTTTACTAGCATTAACTCTTATTGTAAATAAATCCAAAATTTATGCAGTGCACGTTTTGTGGAGCAGTTGATTGGTAAAAGATCATAGAGTATCGTGTATAATGTATGCCAGTCCTTAGGAACTACTTTAGAGGCTTGAATTGGCCTGTGCTGGCAGCTTTGCCACTTTGCTGCATTTGAATTCCTGTTTATGTGCCCTGTTGTATAAGAGTAAATCAGGATTTTGCCTTTTTCTAAAGTTGCTGTATGTGAATGTATTAGTGTGCTTAACAGTATCAAATTTGAAAGGTTAATTCTGTAAGTCATTGCATGTTGTATAGTGTTTTAGTCTTGGCTTATGTAAAATAAATATATGACGTGTATATACAGGTTGTTACAGATAATAAAATGGTTTCATAGGTGAGTCTCAGAAGATGACTTAATTTGGTAGGAAAGACAGTATGGTGTCTAGAGGTCACCGCAGGTTTTCTAGGTCTTCACATGGAAGATACTTGTTAAGTTACTGTATGAAATGATAAACTTCTTACGGTAACAGTGGAGCTCAGTATGCAGGTGGCTTTGGACAGTCTTACCACTGTAATTCTGCTGGATGTTGCCACATGTGCCAAGAGCCAGCAAAAGTGAGTGTGCTAGCTCCTGTATTCCCACAGCTCAGAGCCTGTCATACTAGTGCAAATAATTTCCTAGTGTTGACTTTTGTAGCCAAACCAGATAAATATTCTAGACTTCCCTGTTTCTAAGCTGGAATTCTCTTCCCAGTGCAGTGGCTTCCTAGAGAATTATTTTAACTTTAGTCACATCAATAATGTAGTTTACAGCACAATCCTGAAAATGGTTATACATGTGCAAGTAAAAGGAAGGCAGACTGTGGTGTTGAGAGAGACTGGACTGGGACTTTGTTAACAACAAGCAGTTTTTTTTGTGTGTAGCTACACCCATTGTGTCTGGTGAATGCTGCAGATGATTAGGAAGGTAGACCAGGTAGCTACTACTCTCTACATATTTTATCATGAGTTTCTTTCCTGACCTCTAATGGGACAGGCTGCTGTTTATGATCTGACACAGCAGGTTTTCTTAAGGTTTCTTCATGCAGTTTGTCTTCATTATACAGATAATGGCTTATGCACAGACTCCCAGAAAGAATTTAGAGTGGCCACAGTGCTCAGTTAAAGTTTTGGTGTTGCAGCCAGATTTGAATTAAGGATAAAAATCTACATGGTAACTAAGTTTCTTCTGCAGAGAAAGTAGCCTCTTAAATGTATCCAGAAAGACACACAGCTACTCTGCTGAATCAGAGAAGGGGCTGGAGTTCACCTTTCTGAAATGATACATAGAAACTGTCTTTTAAAATCCTATTAATATGTGCATTTGTTAAAATAGTTGTTGGTTTGCAGTGTGCTATGATGCTGTAATTAGTCCTTGGATTAGCTTGAATGAATACTCTGTGGGGAGAGGGTATACATACTTGGCAAACGTCCACCCTACAAGGATAACTTAAGAGCGTTCTTTGCATCCATGAAATGGCAAAGACGTATTTTAACTACTAGCTCATCAAAACGAAGTACATTGTGTGTTGCTGACCTCTCTCTAATGCTGAATAATGTTATTCCCTAAGTGTTTTCTTCTCTATATGTGTTGGAAAAGGCATAAATTTAAGGTGAGAAGGGGAAAATGGAACAAAAGCATGACTTTTTTTTTTGTCGTCTTTAGGTATCTTGGTCTTTCGTGGGTCAAAGCCTTTTATATAATTGATTTCTCCCATCGCTGTGTGTACTGAAAACCTCTGAAAAGGAAAAGCTCTTTCTGCTACAATACACTAATTGAGAAATCCTGAGGAAATATAAATGGATTATTTCAAACTCAGGATTATTTGAAACATGCATTTACATTTTTTTTCCTCAACCTTTGTCCAACTTCTTTTCTTCAGGTTTTTCGCAAGTTTCAAGCAAGCTACATCCTCCTGGTGACAGCTTCCTTACCAAGAACAGTTCAAACTTAAACTTTAATAATTTGTTATAGCTTGTCTTCAACTTCAAAGTGTATAGTAAGATAAACTTTTTAAATACGTTACAGGTTACAAGGGCACAGGAGCAACGTCAGTAGGCACTGAAGGATGTTGACTTTTGACTGCCATAGTGCTCTCAACATTAAAACAGATTTGATCGTTATGGTTTCCTTCTTTCTATTTAATGGGCTACTGATGGATCTGTGTTTGTTCTTTTCCTTAGATATTAGGATTAAAGAAGAGGAGCCAGATCCAGAAGAGTGGCAGCTCAGTGGTGATTCTACACTGAATACCAATGATCTAACACATTTGAGAGTACAGGTGGTAGATGAGGAAGGGGACCAACCACATCAAGAGGCAAAAAGATTGCGACGGGTAGCTTGCACATGTCCCAACTGCAAAGAAGGTGGTGGAAGGTACGTAATGTTCAGTGTCATGTAATGATGAAAACAAAAACTGAGTGAGGAAAAAAGGAGCCTTAGCTAACAGCAATTGTCTACAGTGAAAGAAAACTAGAGGGTTATGTAAAAGAGTTTATACAATAAAGGACTGACACTTTTATTTCTGAGTTTGCAAATGAATGAGCAGATTATTCCATCCTCTCTGAGTTACTCCATTGAGATAGATTAGAAAAAACCTGGAGTTAGATGCCACCTAGTACAAGTGAGGGGGAATAGAACATTGCCCTAAATAATATGAAAATGAAATATTTTGGAATATGCACATCCGTGGTTGGCTTCCTATCGCATGTCAAGGACTTGATTAAATCCTGTATTCCCACATTTCCTCACTGATTGAGCATTTTTTCCAGTTTGATTGCTTTGAGAGTGTTATAAAAATACAGCTATCCTGGTTTTCTTATTCACTGGTTTCCAAAGAAAAACAAGGTTTCTGTAATAACTCTAAATACCAAATGTTACATTGGCTGATTGTTTTCAGTCAGTGGAGTTACTGGAAGGTCAGTAGCTAACAAAGAGGTACTAAGTTCCAATTCGTATAAAACTTCAGGGCCACATAGGAAGCCATATTTTATTATTCTTTATCTCATGAAAGTATTCTCCAGCTTTTTGTTGTTATTATAAAGCTTTTATTATTATAAAGCTTTTATTCTATTCCAGAACCTTTTGTTTTAAACATCTCTGTAATGTATATAAGGGAGGAAGAAGGGATAATAGGCTGTCTTTTACAAGTGAAAATATTTAGGTGTGTATGTGCTTGATATAATTGTGTAGGGGCTTCTTTCCAGTACACTAAAATTTGTCATTTTGAGAAAAGTTTCTTCTCTAAAATATAAATCCTTATGTATGTGAGAACTTAGTGCAAATTACTGAGTTCCCTTTGAAGAACCTAATGGTGTCCTATGGCTTTAAGAGTTCTAATAGGACTGAAGAGTACTGAATATATCTTTGTGTCAAAACTCTGTGGGTTTCTGCTATATATTCTAGATACCCATTTTGCAAGTATGGAGAGGTAATATCTTTAGGTGGACGTGCAGAGTAAATATTAAGTGTTTGAGACAAAATACTTCTAAACATTTATATCACAGATGAAGCTGGTGATAATATTGTCAGTTAAGGTTATATGGTATCTTTGTCTATCAGTTTCCTCTTCCTAAATCCCTATGTGTAGTTCACTGAAACCTAGCACAGACATTTCTAAGTTCTTGGTGAACCTCGGCTCTGCTATGAAGATCTGCCCAAAGCATACCCTGGGCTGAGATTTGCTTCAATCTAGGAGAGCTCTGAAAATGTTATTTGAGCTCTGAAAATGTTATTTGAACTCTGAAAATGTTATTTGCACTGGCCATGCTCTTAGAAAACGTAGAGATTTCACATGTTCCATCTTCCTCATACTCTCTTCCAAACTACAGTGTCTTTAACCTAGAGGTATCTTTACTTTAAAATCCTCTTCCTCCTAACTGAAGTTGCTATAACACAAAATTTTAAAGTCAAAGCTCAAGAGAGAATCTTTCTGAGATGATAAAGTCTGAAGAAGGGTTTAGTGTGACTGAAATTCAGATGTGGGAATTTGGGAAGGAATTGAGATAAGAGCTAGAACAGTTTAGGTAGGTGAGAAACTGAGATCCACTGTAAAGGAAGGACTGAACTCATCAAGTGGACAAAGTAGAAAAAGTAGGACAGGAAGTCAGGATGTGAGAAGAATTAGAACTAGAATAGAAACAGGATAATGAAGGAGACAGTTGTGGGAAACAAAAAGAGTGAAAGTGTCTACAGTTGCTAGAGCAACTTTCCCACCAGAATGTGTAATTCCTTCAGAATCTAGCAAAAAAAAAGTAAGCCCACTTGGAGAAATATTTTCCTTCTCATTCTGGTATACGTTGATCACATTCCGTAGCTGCTGCAGTTACTTGTAACTCTAATGCTGTATTTCTGAGGTTTATTTGTCTCTCAAATCTGCAGATGACTTGCAGAGTTTTGAATAATAGGACATTTGCTTTTCTAAATTTCCTCAGATAGCATTCACAATTCTAAAAATGATGCGAAGGTTGCAAAGGCAAAAGCTTGGAAGTTGGCAAATGCCAAAACAAAGTTATTGTGGGCAGTTTTAATCCCGTGTGCATATACATTATAATTCGGTTTCTAATTACATGACCACAGATGGGTTTTTTCAGATGACCCCACTGGCATTCAGTGGATGGGATGGATGATGCACAGGTAGTGAATCAGGGCTGCATAGCAATTGGCA
The DNA here is from genome assembly GCA_002631895.1 of Agapornis roseicollis. NCBI lineage: Eukaryota > Metazoa > Chordata > Aves > Psittaciformes > Psittacidae > Agapornis > Agapornis roseicollis. The sequence goes on from NDXB01019227.1 coordinate 384,311, forward strand.
CCTGCTTCACTAATTGCAGAAACTGGAAGACATTTAGGAAATGAGATATGGGACTGCAGCAACAGGGCTCTGAAGTTTCTGAGATGTTTGTCCATCCATCCCACCTTTTGCACTGCAGAAGTACAGAGTTCATTTCTGTAAAGAAGTGGATTGAATTGAATTGTGAACATCGGCAGTACTCTTAAGAAAATACACTTTTGCTATATTGAACTTGACACTTCAGACTTGTAGTTGCTTAACAGTCTTGGTCTTAATCTCTTTCTACCTCAGATCTGGATGTACAAAATGATTGTACTAGTTCAAGTGCACTACATGGGAGTGTTGCAAGATGATAAATTCATTAGTGTTTGTGAATTGCTTAGGCACTGAGTGTTGTGTGTGTGGTGAGATAAAAAAAACCCAGGGGAACTTGAATAATATGTAACTAGTAAGTCAAGAAAATCACATTAAATCAGTACAGAAAAGATACATAGCATTTCACTCAGTGAATACTGTCCCCCCTGTGCACTGAATGGGTAGGAAAAGGCAGTGCATTGCTTTGCATATGCAGAGACTTCTTCGTAATTTCATCTTTTGTGCAACCTTAGTTTTGGTATTTCTTGTCTTTTTTTATTTTCAGGATGGAAAGGGGAGTTGAGAACAGTTCCTTCTAGTTTTTGATGTTGGCTTTTCGTGGTGGTTTTTGATTTTTCGATACGGAATTAGACTACATTAAAGTCTTCAAAGAATTTCTATTTGTACCAGTCCTGTGAAGTAGGAAGCCACTGTTATCTTTACCTTGTTTGGCAGGGGGGAAGATAGGAAAGGAAGAGGATGATCATTAGATATGTAAATTAAAACATTATAGCCTCAAGCTTATATTTTAAATGGGGGATAAGCAAGAGGAGAGAGAGATATATGTTCCTCAAACAGTGACTCTCATCCTGAACAGTCTGTGTTAAGCTTCTAGTTAGAGTGTCTAAAGTTAGGTGGAAAGTTCACTCTTCCCTCAATTACATCTAGATTTACATTGAGATGTAACTACTACTTTTCTGGATCTATAGAGGAACAGTACTTCTCAGTACCACTTCAGGTATGTAACTCTAAAATACACATTCTTAAAATAACTGATAGGGCTGTGTTTTGCCCTTGAAATACTGAATGTTCCTTCTGGAAGTACTGCTGGACTGAAAGTCTAGTTTCTCAGTGCATGAAGCAGTCTCTTGCTGAAACCATTGCATTCTCAGTGGTTACTGAGAAACATGGTTTCTGAACTTTATAAAGCTAAAATGTACTATGAAAATACTTAAATATTAATTGATTTGAAGATTCTAGTTGAGGAGTAGGCCTGAGTTGTATTGTTTTACTCAGTGGTGATGGTTATGGGCCAGTGCAGCAGGAAAGGCCTCTTAGCATGATGTGTTGGGGCATAGTGCCAGACTCTCACAGCTGCAAAGCATCCAGATAGAATTTGGCTCATATCCAGTCAATTTAGAGCACACATGAAACAAGCATGCAGATGCCTATATGAAGCTATATAGAATAAATGCGCTTAGTTCCTCATTCACAATAGTCTGGTGGATTTCATTCTGTGGATCTTTAACTTTCCCTTTTCTTTGAACTTAGAAGTCCACTAAGGAATTCTGATCACCAATTAGGTGAGGTGCTTAGAACTACATATGCTACACCATCTATGCACAGTAAGCAGACCATGAGTTGAACCTTGGTTTCCTTCAGTCTAGACTAAAGGCGCAATTAAACAAACACAAGCGATGGACATAAGAACCATAAAATTATTTTAGGGGAATTTTGATGTGATTTCATGTCATTAGTGTCACATTTATGTACTGTATCATGCAAGGTTACAAAAGACTTGTGCTGATTATTGTGGAGGGGAAGACTTAATATGTTTGGAAAGGTGTGAGGATGAAACACCAAATACCAAAAAAATTCTGTATACAGAAATAGATTTTCAAAAGCAGAAATACATTTTGTTGTAAGGCTGAGCACTCCTTAGGGTCACGTGGAGTTGAACAGGCAATTAAAGACACAGAACGGAAGGATCCTCTGGAGAATTCTCTTTGTTACCAAGATTGTATAATGGAGAAAGACCATGGGTGTTCTTTTGCCTTGCGCTGCAATTGCTGAACGCCTTGAGCCACCAAACAAGGCGACCTGAACTGAATCATTATGCGAAGGTGAACACAGAGCTTGAGAACTGTGGAAACAGTTGTAATAGGACAAAGGGAAGAATGCAGAAAGTTACTTCCTTGGAGTCCCAGGAGCTGGGAGTTTTGGGCTTGTAGATGAATGCCACAGGAACTGTTACAGTTACAGTGTGTTTTGTGTGGTGGCCTAGCTATCTGCAGAGGCTGAGAAACGAGAAAAGAAAGGGGGCATGCTGAAGTTTGCTGAGTGCCTTTGGAGTTCGCTGAGTGCCTGAGTTTGTCTGAATGTTCAAAACTTATGAATATTGAGCTTCTGTGTATGTGGCATAGTACAAAGTTAAATGCATGACATTACAGTTAATTTTGCTCTCTAACCTTGGCTTGAAGGAAGGCCATGGAAAAGCGTGAATCTGACAGTTTAGATGTAGCAAAGGTTAACCAATAATGGGTGTTCCAGCTCAGGTAGGTGATGTAAAAAGGCAGGTTTTGTGCTGTTCCAAAGAAGTGATCTTCTTTTGGGACATTTGAAAAGGGAAAATTAAGTCCAAAGTATTCTTGCCAAGACTAATAATGATGGAATAGCTTAACAGGTCATATCAGGTCAGATGTCAGAGAACTGTTTGCATGAAATTTAGAAACAAGCTGGGTAAAACAGGCCCAGGTGAACTGTCTGTGGGGCTAAGGATTGAGGGGTGGCAATAAAATAAAATAACTAAAAAACCCAAACCAAAACAGATAGATAAGCAGAATCTCTTCTGTCACCATACCTATAGTCATACCTATGAGTCTGTTGCTACCACAGCAGGGTCAAAATCCTTCTGGACTTGTTACTTCTACTGCCACTGAACCTGTTCTGAAGTCAAAACCTACATTATCATGGCAAATAATTACTATGTAAAAGTAACAGTTTTTTCTTTTAAGACAAAATGACTAAAGAAGCACTATGAAGGTCACTCTATATTGAGACTTCTTAGAAACATTTTCTAGGACTTAACTGGTCTTTACCTTCTTTTCTGGACTGTCTGTACTGTTTTCAGTTCACATGTGCTTAGGTTGAAATTCCCTTTAGATGCTGTGACTTGTTAGAGTGAATTAATTTCTGCGTCTATTCAGAAACGCTTGTTCCAAGCGCTAGTGCCTTAAAAGTGTATGTGCATTTTACACTGAACCCTCATTATGTGTGAACCAGAGTTGATCTGAATACAGGGATGTGGGTCTAGGTCTAATAGTTGCTTGGCAAATCTTTCAGCACTGGACAGTTAAGAAGTTGAACATTCAATTTAAAGCAAAAAAAAAAAAAAAATGCCCTGGGGAGGCAACTGAAAATTGTATAATCAGCCATGGAGAAAGGAGTTCCCAAGACTGTGATTTCAGAATCCACTTAAGCTGTTTCAAGTTAACATTGTTGATGAATAAGATAGCCTGATCCTTGGCTGCATTTTCCAACCTCCTCCCTTGTACCAGCATTCACCATTCGTATAGCTGTGCTGTGAGACAGATCTATTCCCTGGGGTGCTTCTTTCAGCAGCAGCAAACACTTAAGTAGGCCAAAGTCCTTCATGATGTCTTGCACTGGCCTGACTGAGCTTTTCTCTGGATCTTCAGAGGCTCTTATCTGTGTTTGTATTTAAAAAAATAAAAAACCTCAACCAGCCAATCAGCCAAAACCAACCAACCAAGAAAAACCCCAAAACAACAAAGAGGCTTTAGTGTAGGTGCTTCCCCCTGAACCAATCACCTGCCATTTCAGTGAGACAGCATCTGCAAATAAGCATCAAGCTCAGGGGTCTGGATTATACTGTGAATGACCTGTTCATTTTGAGGGATTTCTATTTTTCTGAAATACCAAAAAATTCATTCCAGTTTCAGCACGATGAGCTGTTTCACTGCCACTCCTTTTAGTGGCAATACTCAGGTTAGTACGCTTGTCCTCCAACACCAAACTGCTTCTCAGGTTTCCCCAAGATGCCAAAAATCCCATCTGTTCTCTTCTCAGTTGCCAGAATCTCCAGTTTCCGTTTTGGCAATTACAGTCATTTGTGGTTTTAATTTGCCAAAACTGTCTTTGGTGTATGGTAAAAACTGAAACTGGGAGAAATGTAAACCATGGGCACTTCAGCATCAAAGTGGTACAAACTACTGTAACGACTGTATTTCCAACTTCATGTATGCTCGCTAAAGATTACACTTCTATTGTTTACATTTCATATGATGATAAATTTATAGTTTGTTGCAGAATAGGGATAGCATTATAGAATTTAGTTCCAGCTTCTTATGGACTATACTGGACTCTGATTGTATTTGAAATAAAAATGGGAAGCTGCTCAGATTGGGATGTATTGCCTCACTTACATGTGTGACCATTATTTAGGAGGAATTTATCTATTTATCTGTTTACTTATTTATTTATTTACAGAGGCTCCAATTTGGGAAAAAAGAAGCAACATATTTGTCACATACCAGGGTGTGGTAAAGTATATGGGAAAACCTCACATTTGAGAGCTCATCTCCGCTGGCATTCTGGAGAGCGTCCATTTGTTTGTACTTGGATGTTCTGTGGCAAAAGGTTCACTCGCAGCGATGAGCTCCAGCGGCACCGAAGAACGCACACAGGTTTTCAGTCTTTCTTTCTGGTGCATTTAACTAAAGATCTGTCATTGAGGGGGCCTGGATAAATAACTTTTAAGGGGAGAACAGATCTTTGTATTGGATTGATTTTAATGCTGTGTTACTTTTCTAAAATCAGGTAATATTTAGAGCTGTGCACACGCTTTGGTGTCATTGGTAGGTCTGAGGAGGAAAACTGGCTACCTTTATTTGATTTGGAACTGACTTTTAAGCTAGTATTTAATATAGCTTAATCAGAATACTTTGATTCAGGTTCAGCAGTGCATTTAATTTGTTGGAACCAGATTCAACTGTTGTACCAGCTTAAAACTTCAATAGTTTACTCTCTTTTTAAAAAAGAAAAATAGAAAAAGTGGACTAGATGTCAAAGAGATTAGATGTCATTAATAAAATTAAGGAAGAGCATGTGGTGGTGCATCATTCTGCATCTTCTAGTTTCATGGTTAGACCCCCCCATTAGGGACTCCAGATTCACATACCTTCTTTTGTCTAATACAAAGAAAAGAAATTAGTCTAGATTGACCATCTTTTCAGGGAGCAGTTTGTTGTTTGTATTGCCTATTTTTCTACAAACTGAACCCATAATTATAGTCTACAGGATGCTTACGTCTTAAAATTGGACAATTTGAAAAACCCATGACAATAGATAAATAAGTTAAATGCTTATCAGCATTTACATTGCTTAGATAAATGTCTTTGCAATGTCCATGAAAAATATTTTGTATTTTGTACCTAATGGCATGCTTTTGCTTAGACATGTTGGATGCTTGAACCCAGTGTGCAAGATGTTATGTTCCACCTGTATGGACAGCCAGATGGGTTAAAAAAAAAAGGGTGGGTTGAATGATCCAGCTTTGAGGTATGATTAGTGGTTCCTAGTGTACCTGCATACCAGTAATGAAATTTAGCAAGGATAAGCACAAAGTACTGTTCCTGGGAGGGAATTAACCTTTGCAGCAACACAGGCTAAACACTGAGTTGGCAATCTCAATAGACAGCCAGAACATGAACAGGAGCCAGTAGCAAAGATGGACAGGGTTTTTATCAACAAAAGCAGGGACACTAGTTCTTGGGAAGTGATTATCCCCTTCTTCTCAGCACTGGTTAGACGGCATCTAGAGTATTTTGTCTAGTTTTCAGCCCCCAGCAGAAGAAAGGCATTGATCAACTCAGTCAAGGATCGAGTTCGCTAAAGGGCAACCAAGATGATCAGGAAGCTGAATCATTTGCATTACAAGGAGCAGCTGTAGGAATTGGGCTTATTCAGCTGTAAAAAGAGAACAATAAGGGCAGGGGCAAACTTAATAGCAACCTTTTAATACTTTCAAGGCTACCATTAAAATGTCAGACTTTCCATGGTGGTGCATGGTGGAGGATGAGAGGCAACAGACATAAGTTGAAACACAGAGTTTCAAACCAGACGACAGTCAAGCAGTAGAATGGGAGGCTCAGAGAGATTATGTGGTCTTCATCCTCAAAGATTTTCAAGATGAAACTGGATAAATTCCTGAGCAACCAGGTCTGACCCCATAGCTGACCCTGCTTAGTGAGAGATCAGACTAGAGACCCACAGATGACCCTTCAACCCTGAATTACTGATGCTCAGAGGGCTGGAGCATGTCTCCTGTGAAGACAGGCTGAGAGAGTTAGAGCTGGTAGTCTGGGAGAAGAGAAAATTCCCAGATATCTTACAGCAGCCTACAAGAAAGATGAAGAGGGACTTTTTAGAAGGGCATGTAGTGGTATGACCTGTGATGGTGGTGAAACACTGGAACAGGTTGCCCAAAGGAGTTGTGGATGCCCCATCCTGGAAATGTTTAACAGGGCTTTGAGCAACCTGGTGTAGTGGAAGGTGTTCCCTGCTCATGGCAGGAGGGTCGGAACTAGGTGATCTTAAAGGTCCCTTCCAACTAGATGATCTTAAAGGTCCCTTCCAAGTGTGATTCTGCAGGAACTCATACAGTCTTCCCTGGTTTGTTCTCTTCTTAAAAGTTATTTGTTGGTAATAATTGCAGTGAAACTTGGTAGCCTGAGGGTGTGAGATGGCAGTAGTCTTTAGCTTGCCTGAAAGATCTCTCCAAGCTTGGTGAGACAGAAAAAAAAAACAATTCTTTTAAAGTATGGGTGTCTAGAAATTTAACATGCAAGTTTGTCATATTGGATTGGGTTTTTTCTTCAGTATAGATGTTAGAATTCTGACTCTTAAAGGTGTAGTAAGTTATCCCACCTTTTGGTGCACATGTGATATTTTTAATGTTCTTGAAAACATATTTTTTTCTTGTCTTCTGTGACAGGTGAGAAGAAATTTGTCTGTCCAGAATGTTCAAAACGCTTTATGAGAAGTGACCACCTTGCCAAACACATTAAAACACATCAGAATAAAAAAGGTATTCACTCTAGCAGTACAGTGCTGGCATCAGTAGAAGCAACACCTGATGATACTTTGATTACTGCAGGAGGAACAACACTTATCCTTGCAAATATTCAACAAGGTTCTGTTTCAGGAATAGGAACTGTTAATACATCTGGCACCAGCAATCAGGATATTCTTACCAACACTGAAATACCTTTACAGCTTGTCACAGTTTCGGGAAACGAGACAATGGAGTAAATATTACACAAGATACCTATTAATTGTGGTTATTTTTATACAGTAGTGAGAAGAATATTGTTCCTAAGTTCTTAGATATCTTTTTATTGATGTGCAAAAATTTTTGGATTGACAGTAACTTGGTTATACATGACACTGAAATGCCTTACTTTGTATGATATTCCATAGTATATTAAAATGGTAAAATTGCATGGGTTTTGTAGGTACTTTTGGAATCTAGAAGAGATAAAATTTTACCAAGTTATATTAAAAAAAAAAAAAAAAGGAATTTAAAGATGGAAATGGTAGTCTAACCAAATGCATCAATCCTGTGTGGTTTAGTGTAAAAAATGAGAACATGTTGGTATTTATCTATTGTAAGATAAAAGAAGTTGATGGGTGAAAAGAAATCATGTTATGATAAAAGGAATTTTGTAATTTTCTTGATGACTGGAATTTTTATTATGCATAACTGACAAATCAAGTTTCCAAGCAAATGTTACATAGTGTAGGCTTTACTTAGCTCATCAACTTGTCATTTTGAAGCTAATTATTTTAATTAGGTTAACTATGTACAATATTTTAAGCATTACTCTTGTAAGATTTTGAAAACTACATTTTAACATGGAACTCTAGGGATAGTCACCTTTTAAATCCTATTGAAAAGCCATGTTTAAGATTTAATTTGCCAAAATGATGTCTTGTTAATATTCTTTCAATAACCAAGTTGGGCAATATAACCAATGTTTGAAAAGTTTAAAATGTTAAAGAAATAAATATGTATAGGTTGAGGCATTTGGGTGGTAAGGCAAATGTTATAGTGAAGTATATCCCTTCTTTTGAACATTGGAGGACCAAAAATAAGGTGTATTGTGTCTCAGCAGTGATTTTTATCAAATCTTTTTTCCAAAAAACATCTGTCTGCCAGGGCCTTAAAAGCCATTATGTAAATTACCAATAAAGTATAACATATGCAAATACAACAGAAAAATCACTTCCATATTGACAGTGCTCCCAAACATATGGATATAGTCATAGTGAACTAGGGGGGTTATGAGGTTTTTATTTGTTTGTTGTTTAGTTTTTGGTTAGTCAATCTGCATTTAAATATCAGCCATCTTTCGTTTTTTTGCTTCTTCCCTTAAAAATTGTATGTATCCAGTACATTTAACTGATAAACATATATGTTTTTTATTATGCTGAATTTTCTTTTTATTTTTTAATTACTGTTTATATTTTCAATTACAGAAAAATGTACAAAATGAAGTTATATAGCCAGTCTGTAAGTGCTATACCATTTTCAAAAAATGTACAACGATACTTACTGCAGTTCACCTATTTACAAACATTTGGAAATCTGTTCATTTGTTATTCTTAAAACCACCTCAAATTTAAAGGCTACCTTATTGTACGTTTAAAGTGTATTATAACAGTGTGGTAGTTAATAAAACACTATTTTTTTTTTTCTTTTGACTTACGTTTACTGTACTTCTTGTTAACTAATAAGGTGTAATTTCATAATGCCTCTTCCTAGCCTGAGATGTTGCAGTATTTTGCATTAGCTGGTGGGAAGTAGAAATGGTGTTTCCTTTGCCTGTGGGTGAGGAAATGGCAATACACCACCTCCTCGCTATCAAAAAACGCCTATCTGTACGTACGCAGACATGCATTGATGTATGTTACATTGGTATATAAAGTGGTAACTTTTCTGACCTTATGCTGAGCAGTGCCAAGAGTCATAGACCATATCTTATAGAATATGAAAATAAAGTTGCATTTAAGTCCTCTGATACTTATATGTCACAATACAGACAGTCTCGATGGGGAGCTGTGGCTGAAAGGGATGTTGTATGTGGAGTAAGAAAGACCAGTGAGAACTGTGAGATTGAAGACGGTGGTGGTTGAATATTATGCTGTAATGAAAGTGAAAAGCTTTTATTTGTGAAGTCTGAAGTCTCAGAGTACCAAATGGCCAGAGGAAAGACCTGAATAATTTAAGATAAGCATGGTAGCATTCAGCCTAGGAAAGAGAGAGCTGGAAAACAGGGAAGATTTTCTGCATTTGCAGTGTGATGGAAAAAAAAAAAATATGTGAATCTTTTGAGACTCAGAGCAACAGGAATTGACAGGTACAGAGAAAGGGGAGTTAATTCGCTAGCAGCTTAATCTTCTATTCAATAAGATAATTAAGTTGGTTGGGAACTCCCAAAAGCAGGAGCTTGTGAGGGAAGACAGTTCTGCTTTGTCTTGCAATGTTCCATGGATGTTGTCAATGTTTTAATATACTCTGAATCCACTTCCTTCACACAGGTGAGTAGGCTTGATTTCTGAAAGTTGCTTTAGTTTCACACAGTGTGTTAGTATAAATTACTTCAATTGCTAATACTTAGGTTCTGTTCCTCATACCTCTAGCCACTTATAGCTGTGTTTGTACTTTATTTTAAGAGGGAGGGAAGGGGGCTACTTTCATAATGAAGCTGCTTGTCAATAGTTTTATAAAGGACACTTTTCAGTCATGCTTATCTGTGGATGAAGGTGTTTTGGTGCCAAGGGCTTTGATGTCTCATTGCTGAAGACAAGATTCAAGTTCTGAGTTTCTCAGGACTTCAAGGCTCAGTGCATCAAGTAGTAACTTTAATTAATGTTTAGGTGGCACCTTCTTTTGGTAGGATATGTTGTTGTTAAGAAGCTCCAGAAGGTAGAAGTTTTGGAAGAAAGCAGTATGTAGGAAAACGTCTGGTGGAAAGCCTGTTGTCTAAGGGCCATTGCCTAATGACTCATAGCCATAGTGTTATTTGAGAACACTGCTCCATGTGTTTGTGTGTTCTGGGACAGTAAGTTCTCAAAGATCTCTGCTTACCTCCAGGGCAAAGGTCATCATCCAAAGTATAAGAACATTGGTGTAACTGTTGTTGCTACGTCATGGGTTTCTTCATTCTCACTCTAGCAACTCGTATGATACCAAGACAAACTTGTGTGTTCTGTAGAAGGCTTTCTGATGGTTGCTTGATATGCTTCTTCCTTCTTATTGGTAGGTTCTATTGCACTTTACATATTTATTTTTCATGCCAGACTTCCTCACGTGTATGGTTCCTCTTTAGATTCTTGGATGGTTTGTATCTCTTGCAGTCTGACGTAATTGCTAATTAAGAAGACAAAATCTGGTTCTGCAAGGGAGTGTGAGCCTGGGAGCAGTCCATGTTATCAATTTCAACAGTCTGAGTACTTTCAGAACTCAAGGCCTTTACATAACTTGCTGTAAACTAAGTATTCTTGGCCTCATTTTGAATGAACTGATGGTTTGATCCTTCCAAGTTACAAACTGCTACTGATTCCTGTACAAGACAAGTGGTTTATTTACTAGGCCAAGGGGCACTATGACTGAGGAGAATGATATAATCATTGAAACACTGATGAGGAGCAGGATTTCTGGTTTGAAGATTCAGATTTTCCCCTGGAAGGGACTCCACAGAGTTCTTCTTTCAGCTTGTCTGAACAAGAAATACCAGGTTTTGGTTTGGGGCATTTTGAGACGTTGGAATCTGTAAGATAAGCCTTTCCAATGGCTTCAGGGAAGCTTTGATACATGCATCTAACTAGTTGTTGTGGGTGGTGGGGAATGAAGCTAATAGTCACCTGCTAAGTGGTTCTTAGTTCCTTTAAGTAAAGAAGTAATGAGCAGGTGGCTGTCTTTCCTCCAGCTTTTTACCACCACTAGTACGACCAGAAAAGTGTGGAGCACACACTGTAGAACAGGGCAGAAGCAGCTGACATGGCTGCCTCAAATCTTATCTACCAGATGACATTTTCTGTAAAAAGACCACCTCCTTTTGATGCTCCAGAATTGTTGTTCATTACTACTTCAATGTATTCTGGTACATCTTTCATGTAACCTGTATCTCTAATCTGTAGGACGTCTGCTAGGATCTTAGTCAGATGTGTAGGTGCTTTTAGCAGTGTTGCTCCAAATGGGATCAGTAGTTTATCACAAGAAACTGTGACCACTTCCTGGTAGTGAAGCAGGGATGTGTTGGAGCCTTCTCCTCTTGTCCAGATTCATCTGTCCTTCCCAGTTCCTGAGATCAACAAGAGACTACGAGCAAAGAAAAAAAGGTAATAATAAAAAAGCTCTTCAGTGTGATGTTGGGCTTTTGCAGCAGTTGAAAGATTCAAGTTGTCCCCTAGCTTAGAATTGTGCTGCATGCCTTTTTGCAGTGCCTCAGACTCTGTACTTGGAAAATAACTATGTATAAAATGTGAACACAACTCGATTTTTAGGTTCACCATAAAGGATGCATTGTGTTGCATACAAGATTTTTCTACATGTTTTGTGTATATATGTGTGTGGAGGGGGGTAGTATGTTATTTGAAGATTCTTCACCCAGAAGTCAGAAATGTGCCTGCCAGTGTTTCTTCAGTTCAGTGGTAAGTCTTCACTCTCTCTAACAGTTATAGTTAGCTGCAAACTTTGTATGGTAATCCCATAGTTTGATGTTTATTAGGACCTAAAATTGCCCATACAAAGAAGGTTTAAGTTTTGCTTATTTTGAAATGAAGGAAGACTTAATGCTGCTTTTCTCTGATAACACAGTAGAGAGAAACCCTGTGCTACTCTTAGTGTCTCTACTAGATAGGAATCACACCCATTTTCCACACCAGAAGGGGTATTGGTGGTTTGTGTCAGGTTATTCTATGCTCTAGTTTCCGAAAGACTGTATCAAAAGGAAATATTTTATAAAAGGGGTTCTACATAGGTTTACTTAATGATGAAACAAAAGGCGTTTCTGACTCAAACCAGAGACTCTCTGTAACTCCAGAACTGACTTTTGCGTCTTGAGGCTGACCAAGCCCCTGTACAGACAAGTTGGTACACATTGTGATTCCCAAGCTCTATCATTGCTGAGTTGGCAGAAGAATGCTCTGAAAATTATCTGCAAGGAAATAACTTTCCCTCTCCTGCTATGTTTTCTCAAACAGACCAATTGCGCGGAGTTTGAACTCAACGTGAGAGGGACACCAGCAGGAAAAGGTTCCAAAGCAAGACTTGTAACTCTTTATCGTTTGTGCACAGCTTTTTAGCTCCCTTTGACAGCTCAAATCTCATGCTAGTGGCATGCCTAACATAGAACAAGATTTACTTCTCTATATATGCATTTTTCACAAAACTTCTTGAAGAACAATGCCAAGGATGATAGGCTGCTAGATCACTGTAGCAAGTAATTTTCAAGCACTAATGATTAGTTGATAAGTGGTATCATGTTCCACCACACCTCTCTCCAGAAAGGCCTTTCAAATAAGGACCCTGACAGGAAAAGAGCCCTCAGAGAGGTGATTGAGCTGGGTTTCAGGCAGGGATAAAATATCTCTGAAGCATGTTACCCAAAGGAGTCCCTGACTTTCACATATGTTGGGCCACCCACATTTTTAAGTTCTCCCTTCTGTTTCTTTAGAACTTACTCCCCTATGCAAGATATGCACAGAACTTTATTCGTAATTTATGCATGAAGCCCACAAATGGCTACTTCATCACAGATACTTCCTAACTGGGTTTTTTTTTTTTCCCCTCCATCAGATTGTGCTTTGATTTGGCAGTCAAACAAGCACCATGGCTGCTGTGTTAAGAAATGACGCCCTAGTATAGGTTTGCAGGGAAAATCACTTGGATTCTGTATATCTGCTCACCCTATGGTGAAGCCATCATGGTGATGTTTCTGATGAGAATGATCTACGTTTACTGGTTAAATTGGTTTCTGCTTTCTACCCTCTCTGTCTAGGCCACTGCATGAGTCATTGTCAGTATGTAAGGAAGGTGGCTGAATGCAACAAAAACCTATTGCTTCTGCTTTCTGTGGGTTTTGGAGACTTTTTCTCTGTGTACATTCATTCTGTGAACCCTTCTTTCTTGTGGTACTGGAGTCTGGTTCTAGTACTGCAGATGGTACTACTGGAAGTTTTAGTGGTGAAAATGATGGCTCCTGAAAGGGAAGAAGACATGTCTTGTGTCATCAGGTTGGCTTGCAGCCTGCACTGGGACCTTCTACCAGCCCTGGTGTTGGGCTTTGTTTTTAAGTGGTGTTTGGCCAGAGTGCTGCCATGGCAGTGAGGAGGGTCACTGCAGCTGTGAGGGGGTGTTATGTGCAGGCCAGTGCCTCGTGGTTTTGGCTTAAGCGTGTAATTCCATCTAGGGTTATTTGTGGCAAAGCTGCTGTCTGAGATAATGGGATTTATTAATCGTTTTTCCGTGTATGTCTGTAGCTGTTTTTACTAAATGTAATTTGCCCTAAATATGTTTGTTTGACAGCTTGAAATGCTTCCAAAGCAGCCATTCAAGTCTTTCCTGTAAACAGCACACCTTTTCAAATTATATCAATACTTAATGTCATTTTGGGACTCAGAGGAAGGAATAGCAATGGGAGGTATTTCAAATGTGGGAGAATTGAGGGACCTGGTGTATTTTACAGTTTTCCCTCTCAGCACGTCTATGATGTCAAACTCTGGTGAATAGGACTACAGAGCAATTGTGGATGAGGTCCAACTTCAGGAGCAGAGTTGAACTGCCACTTCCAGCTTTAAACCTCCCACTGCATTCATTTTCAGCCTCACTTAACACATGCCTCTTCTGCAGCAATCCAAAGCCCCTTTGCTCCTACTGCCTCTTACAAGCAAAAGCAACAGATGTTTCCTGCCTGTTTATTTGTGGGAGGCAGAAAGCTCTGGGGTAGAAATGCTCATAACTTTATTCTGCCCTGCTTATGGGAGGAGCAGTGTGAAGAAAATGAGGATCCTGCTCTTGAATGTTGAACACATAAAAGGGGCAAAAGAGTTAATTGTGGCCTGATGTCATTTCGAGGGACCTTTAAATCTGCCAATGTTAAGTTAGGTAAAAGAACTGTTTGTGGATGTCTCTTGTCCAGTCATCATATATGATATCACAGTCCATATAAATTCATTCAATAAAGTCTATACAATTGGAAAAACCCCTTTTATAAAAAAAACAATTAAGTGTGAAAGTTCATAAATAATTTATTGCTTACAAACAAGTTTTATGCTTTTGCTATGGTAAGGCTTGTATCTACTTTTGTGACAAGAGTGGGTGATCACCACAGTAAAGCTCAGTTCAGTGTAATCAATCAAAATCAAAATCAATAAAAACTCAATCGGGTGGGCCACTTACTGAGTAAGTATTTTGGATGAATTTCTCCCCGTGTCCACGACTTTTTTAATACTTTAAAATCAGGCCAGTTTTGAAATTCAGCACCAGGTACTGTGGGAAAATTGCAGATTTTGGGACCAGAGCATGTGAGCAGCTGTAAAAGACTACAACAGAATCATTAAAACAAAATGGATAAAGTTATGTAAGTTAACCCAAACCAACAACACACCCCCCAACCCCCATTTGACATGTCAAATGGAAACAGTTTGCAACCTGAATGTTAGAAGACTGGTGTGTGCATGAAAAATGTGATTTGTTTTTCAAGCACACTGTTCAGTACATCTTAGGGATCCCTACAATTTAAAATGACATTTCTCTTTGAGCATATTTTAACCTGCGCTTAATCTAAGGAAATGCTTGAAGTAGCAATAACTGGAAAAGACCACAGTGGCCAAAAGTTTTCTGCCTTTTTCTTGTTTAGCTTCTCTGTCTGGCAGCACAGTTTGTGATCTCTCAGTTTAGTGTGTGCAGAAGATCTGCATAGCACAGAAGTGAAACGCTGTGGGCCTGCAATCCCAAGACTTCCCAAACAGACTGAGATACAGGTACAGCATTTGATGCTATCGGGTAATGTGTGGCTTCACTGTTTATAAAAGAGACCTTGTACCCTTCGTTATATATCCTTTGTATATGAAATCATTTGAAGGCAGTGAAATATTATTGCTTGTCAGCTTAGATTGTTTTTTTTCTTGGAGCCTGAAAATTTTGCATGTTTTAAGGATGACAAAGGTAGTGAAAGAGTCCAAGACTATTTACAAGCAAGCATCTGAGTTAGGAGAACATGCTTTCCTGCTTCTCTTCAGCCAGGAAAACACAAGTACCTGCATGAAACTGTTTAACTATTTACTTCTGTGCTCATCTCCCTCATTCTTTTCATTTCAAGAAAGACTATAGAAAACATTTCTAACAGCAGTCTTAAGCATCTATCCTTTTATTTGGTTTTATCTCAAAGGTTGCAATGGAATTATGTCCTCCTTGATGTTCAGTGGATGGAGAATTTAATTCAAGGTGTTAATTTGAGATGGCTGCTTTAATGGGAAGTATCCGCTCAATTCGGGTCAGAAGCAGAGGGCTTCTGTCATTCCTCTCTCTGTCTTAATGTTTGATTTCTCTATCCACTCCATATTATTTCTCTCCCATTCTCTTTATCTCTCCAGAGTCTTTCCTCTGCCCTCTCTCCCTGTTACAGAAAGTATTTAGTGTATGTTTTCAGCTTTTCTGTGCAATTTTTAGTTCTTAGACATAAAAAATGTTGTATAGTAAATTACTGACTTTTACTAGACTCCTCTTGTTAAATTTCTGCTGTCAGTATTCAGAACTTCATCAAATTCTAGAATAGTTGTCTTTTCCATTTTTAAAGGCTCTTGAACACAATGAAAATGATGCAGACATGAGAGCATGTTTGAGAATATCTTGGTTAAAAATTTGTAGGTTACACTACTGAAAACCCAAGTATCTTTAGTGAGAGATCAGAATCCATCTCAGGCTAAGCTTGACTCTCTGAGTAATCAGCCATATGAAAAGAAAGATGGCTTTGGCTATCACACACTTTATGGTTGGAAATTTAACTAAAGCAAGCTGCATAGAGGAACTGAAGAGTACTGGCTGCAAAGACAGTCCAAGAAGGCAAACTGTGAGCTATGAGCTTAGAAATCTGCTACTTAAGTTGCAGAATGGGACTATTTCTGAAACTGTGAAAGCAAAATTAGAAGTACAGCAAGCAAATAATAGATCCAGTACTGCTTATGGAAATAATATATTGCTGAAATGGGGAATTCTGTCTCCATACAAAAAAGAACGAAAAGTGAGGAAAACATGCAATGATAGCAAACCTCTTAATTCAGTTTAAAGGAAATTGTGTAAGAAAACCTAGTCATCCCTGTTAAAAAGAAGGGGGAAAAGCTCCAAGATTTCCACATGATTATTAAGAAAGAGAAAGAAAGCTGAAAAGAAAGTGCTTTTCTGTGTATTTTTCAGTTCTTTATGTATGAGGGGGTTTTTGGTTTTCCATATTTTTCGTACTGCCTCTATCTTAGATTCAGTTATGTTCTGACTTCTTATAGTCAGTTTGGCCTTGCTGGAAAGAGGTTAAATAGCATGATCAGCCCACACATGTATTATGGAGTTTCAGTGAGACTGGAGTAGAGACAGGTAGCAAAATTTTCCTGACTAAACCTTTTTTTAGGACATATGATAACAGACTCTGAACTAAAAGGTGGAGCTACCTGTGAAACGGCATTTCTTCTGAGAACACTGATGGGGAGAATGCCTATAAAATACAATGACAGAACTAAAACGTAGCGGCTTTGTCTGCAGCAGGGAGAATGGGGAAAAGAACCTGATAGAAACAAACTGCTGGATGAAATTAAAAAAAAAAAAGATTTGGCAAAGCAGCAGAGGAACACAGATTCTGAAAGAACCCTCAGGCAGCTTCCTATCCTTAGAGGCCAATTAAACCTGAATCAGTCAGGAAAGACAGAAAGAGCCCTCCTCAGGCTTAATGAAAATTTATATCAGGCAAAATAAAGCCCTGAGATTACTGGCATATAAGGCGTAGAATGTGAAGAGAAACAAGCTAGCTTGGCTATTAATGATACCAGGGTGGTATTTACATTTTAAACAAAATATATTTGTAAAGTCTTTGAAGGTTTTCTGTGTCCATCTGTATATTAACAAAAAATCAGCTCCAGCTGACAAAATAATGTATGTAATGAAGCAAATATGCCCCCGGGTTCCAGCTGCCCAAATCACCATTTGAAACCATCTGAGTAAGAAAAATATTGGAAAATATCTTCAGAAAAATGCCAGCCAGCCCAGAGAGCAGGACTTTTAAACTCTTTTAAACACCTCACTTGGCAGCTTGTAATAGCAACTTGTGCTTTTACATACTGGTTAGCTGCTTCTATTTTTTTCTTTAGCAAGAGCTTGCTAAAGCATCTCTGTTAAACTCCATTGTTGTATGGTATATAGAAGGACGTAATCATCATTATATATCAAGCTTGCTTATAGTAAGGGCGCCATTTACTAAAAATTGTAAAGAAAACAGGCAAAGTTAGGCCTCTTGCCCTGTGTCCCCATACCTTGAACTTCCTGCAGTCATTTTAAGAGTGTGGCAGTTGAAGGTTATTTTGCTAAGATGCCAATTTCCATAAAAAAAAGTTCTAGTAATAAATTAATGTTTTTAGTTTCCCTATAAATCTTCCTAAAGAGTCAAATAGAAAAATAAATCAGAGAGATGGGTAACTCTGGGTTAAAATCAGTACTTCTCAAATTCCCACTTTTTAGACATGTTTTTAGCATCTTCAGATGAAGCATGTACCAAAACCCATGTGACTGCCATTTTAACTGTCTTGAAAGTCAGTTGTTGTTTAGGTTGGTAGACACTACTGTCTTCTTTCAAAAGATACTCATATCACAGTGAAAACTTTCAAATGGACTCTTGAGTTGCAAGAGCTTAAGAGGCAGGACCTAAAGTTCCCAAATTACAAAAAGTGAAATGAACCAAGGAACAATTTATATTTAATCTGGAAATAAATATCCAAAATAGATTCCCTATCTCACTGATCCCTCAACGGCAGGGAAATGCCTCTGGATACGAGCTCAGTAGAGAAGATGAGTCCTCATCCACAGAATTGTTTATATGGTTTGCATAGGATTTCCCATATTTGCTTTTTGTTTCTTTCAGAATTCAATTGCAAAATTTTGAGACATCTCTGAAGCAATTCCTGCATGATTTAGGGTAATCCATTTTATCCCTGTTTTTCTATATCTGTTAAAGTACTTCTATGGATATGTGATGCTCTAATTACTTTCCATGCTGAACAGTTCCTGATGCCTTTAGAAGGAATATATAATTCAAAAAGTATTTTTTAAGATTGAGGATGTGCAAGTCAATGTTATCAGTCAAGGATATTTTATTTACAGCCCTAAGTGTTTCCGTTTGTAGGAATTTGACAGAATACAATAGTTCTGCAATAAGGTATATCAGCAAATGACTTTGTAATATGAACTGTGTATGTCCTGCCACAAAGCAGACAGAACAGGCAGAACATAAATTGATTCTTCATATGTGAACAGCTGGAATGTGAGGGGGTATATTTATACATATAAATATATGTTACCATGTTATCTTGGTCTCTGTACAATACCTCTTATTCCTGAGAGGTTTCTTTCAGAAGTATAAGTATTCTCTCCCTACCATCTCCCAGATTCACATTTTAGAACCCCAATTATACCCCTGTGTTTGACTTATTGACAGATTCTTCATGTTCCTTTCAACTGAAACAGTTATGATGGCTGGCCACACACAGTGCCTGAGGATGTGAAAATGTATTTCAAAAAGCAGTAAAGTAAGGCAATCTTCTTGAAGAATTAATGGCAACAAGAACTTATTTACCCTTCCCCTAGTAGGTGGGAGCCACGGATGGAGCTGAAGAATAAGTACTCATTCTGTGTGCTGTATCTGATTATCAGTATAAACCATAGTGCTTGGGAACAGAAGTGGGTGACAAGAAGGCACATATAAAATTCTTGCCATACTTTTTTTGTTCAGGTTAGTGAAAGCAAAATAAGGTGGGTTTTTGTTTGTTTGTTTTTTCTATTCATAAAAAACTGTAGGGATTTTTCTTTGACTTTTTTGTCATGATGACCAGTAACACATGGCAACAGTACTAAGGCTGTATCTGCTTTGATATCATATTATATATATATACCAAGGCAGCAATTTTCCTATAGAACTAGAACAAGGAAGTGTGTATTCATACATATATGAAAAGTATATATAGAGTATGCACATAAGCTTGGGTGTCAAGAACTAATTTTGTTTCCCAAAATATTAATTTGAAAGAGCAATACTAAAGACCTTTCTATAATTCATTTTTATGTTCCCATTAGAATACCAAATGGTTGTAAAATATTCAGATCCAGAACAGAGCTAATTCTTTTAATTTATTCAACCCTACAGAATTAGAGTGCTTGAATTTAAAGCAAGAAGTTCCCAATTTGGGTCTCACTTGCTTGTTTGTTTTACTCTGCAAGCTAAATGGCTCCCGTTTCTCGTAGGCCTCATCAAAGAGTTGAATTAAGAGCAAGACTTGAAGTTGCTTGGGAAAAGAGAAGATGCAAAGGAAGACAGTAAGTACTTAGTAAGAGGAGGCAAGGGTTAAGGCCTGGGACCACAGAACAGCTGGAATATGTTAGTTTTACAGGAAGGCAGCCCAGAGAGGCAGTGTGAATTGCCAGCAGGTGGCTGGGAATGGCTGAACAAGTCAGTGGTGGGACTGGAAGTGGTGGGACTCTGCTTCTTACTGTGATGACTTGCCTAATTTCAGCAAAAGCCTGTTTTTCTATATAACAGCAGACCTTTGTCAGAGCCCATTAAAGTAAATTTAGCATTTTCTTTAAATATAATAGGTTCTGGATCTGGCCCCTGCTTGTTTTGACACTGTTTTTGTTTGCTGTATCTTCTAAAGATTTACCTTATTCTGATACAGGGGTAGTACAGGAGGATAATACAGAGGGGTTGTACAAGTCGGTTAGAGAAATTCGCTTGCCTAAACAAAAGTCTTGTCTATTGTAAGTACCTATCATGCCTACTATTGATGAGGGGAGAAGCAGGCACCAACCAGCCCTGAGGGCATGTGTGAAGACTAGAAGGTGGGAAAAAGGAAGCATTGTCTGTTGTGAATACCTATCACACCAACTATTGATGAGGGGAGAAGCAGGCACCAACCAGCCCTGAGGGCATGTGTGAAGACTAGAAGGTGGGAAAAAGGAAGCATTGTCTGTTGTGAATACCTATCACACCAACTATTGATGAGGGGAAAAGCAGACGCCTGGCCCTATTGATAACGAAAAGAAGCAGACCCCTGGTCCTGTTGATAAGAGGGAGAAGCAGATGTTCTATGGTCTAGACACCTGGGGGCATGCGTGAAGACCAAAAGGTGAAAAGTTTAAGAAGAGGAAGACTCATTTACTTCATCTTGAAGATCCCTATTCAGAGGAGGAAGACTCATTTACTTCATCTTGAGACCCCTGCCCATGACCAGAAGGGGCACTGTGCAGGCGCAAAGGACCTTCTAGTTCATTATAATACGAAGCGGGGATAGATAATGAATATGTATAGGCGTATTGCGTAACCTTAACTTTAGAGAATAAATGTAGAGGGAAACAACACTGAGGTGTGCATGCTTTGAAGGAGCTATCCCCGTGCACCTCAGCGCTGAGTAGAAAGCATACCTACTTTATAACTTTGAGTTGTGGAGTCTAACCATGCATCAATTCCTTCTCTGAAGAGGGAAAAAGGACTGGTTGACTGCTAGGCAGGCTTCAAAGTGTGAAACACTGATGTGTCCCTTGGAGAAACTGCCTTAGAGTCAAGCAGACACTGTTTTATTAAGAGAAGATGCAAGCAGACAAGTGTGGGAAGAAAGGTCTGCTGGGGTTTCTCTCCCTTCTGCGGTAAGGAAAGCTATGTTGACAGAGACAGCTGCTCTCAGCACGGTGACACTTTGCTGCGATTTGCAGTACTGGTTTGTGTTCTGCAGAATTCTTAATCATAACGTGGGCTTTGCTCTGGGTGGCACTATAGAAACACAAGAGCCTGTCCCTGGCCCAATGTCCTTGCAGTGAAGATGTAAAATGAGATGGCAGCAGATGGACATGAAGTCAGGCAAACAGAAGGACCCAGTGACAGCGCAAGTCTGGGAGCGTAGCATGGCAGTTTTCTCAGCATTTAATTGGCACTGTGCTAAAAGGAAGTTTGAGGGGATGATCTGAAGATAGAATCCTGCACATGTATTTCTGGAAAGCTCCTCCCAGGTGTAGGATAAAGTGCATGTGTTCTTATTGGACAATCTAACATGGTGGCATTTGGCAGGATTGTAAGAAACAATACTGGACTAGCCAAGGTATGAGATGATGAGAACTTTGAGAAGACTTCTATCTATATGGACAGGTGGGAAAACTATCTCAAGCACTTAACCAGCAAGGCTCTATAGACCTAAGCCTAAATTGATGTTTGGATTATGTGTTTGAGCACTGGGCAGGATGGAAGTATTATTCACTGTGGTTATGACAGAAGGTGTGCAAGGTTAACTTGAAGAGACAGAGAGAAGGGTAGGGAGAGTGACAGCCACAGTGATCATCTGCTAGTAATTCAGGGGGAGCTTTCAGAGAGTAGATGAAAACGTATGTTCAGAAAGATGCAGGTGCTGGGAAACTGAGGTAGTTTGTGTTGGGAGTGTGCACTACAGGAATTTCTGTTTGAAGTCAAAGGAGGTAATGTTTGGAGTTTACAGGGGGAATACTAACCAAGGACAGAGGCCCAAATAAGCTGCACCATAGGTGTAAGGTTAGAGATTTCGGTCACGAATGGGGCAGTAGAAAGAAACAAAATACCTGATAGAGGGCTGGCAAGATGGAAAGCACAGTCACAGGGATTTCTCCATACAGACCCTGCAAAAGCAAGCAGATATTAGAAGTAAAAGAGAATGTTAAACCTCAAGTCAAGAAGGTATAGGACATCAAGAAAAGTCTTGCTGACAGTTGTGGCCAACTGAGTCAGGGGCTGGTGTACCTCAGAAAAATTTCAGGCAGAAGAAATGAAAACAACTTTAGAGAGTACATAGCAGCATCATATGAAGAGGAACATACTGAGGGTTGGTGGTGATTAGGAAATATTCAACAGAGATTGTAAGAGTTTTTTTTAAAGACAGGAGATCTTAAAATTCAAAGGAACAAGCTGCAGCCAGAGACCCAGTCCCCTCATAACTGAACACTGGTCACTAACGTAGTCTTCTATATTTCTTTACATGGGTATATCTTGTATTTATATTTTGCTATGTCTTTGCAGGTTTTCTGGAGTAATATGCAAAATATTCAGATTTGTGCTGAGACTCAGCATTTATGTATCTTTCTGTTTTGCTAATAATAAACCTGGTTTTTTTTCCAGCTTTATATTCTTCTAAGTGGACAAAATGCCTGAAATCTAAGAATTGATTAAAGAATTTAATAGAAAATATGGTTAAGATTTGATACTTATTTTCATTACAACTTGCCAAAATTTCTGTTCCAAGATACATCCCATTGAAGCTATGGCACTGTACTGCAATGAATCTATACTGATCTAGTAGTTGTATTTGCTATCTGATGTCTTAAGAAAAGATTCAGTATAGATTGCTTTCTAAGAAAAAAGAAACAGCGGCCTATTACAAAATAATTTTGGCAAATGCAAAATGAGAACTTGCTTGGCATTTCTGATCAGGCAAAGTACTGCTTTAAACTCATGTATAGATAATGACCTGGCAGTCTGTAGAGGAGCTCTCATGACAGTAAGATAATAACCACTGACATGGATAAATTGTCATGAGTTGAACAAAAAAAACCCCTGTCAAATTATCATTTTGATGAGGATGGTACATTTGGTAATAATGAAAACAAATGTGCTGGTGGCTCCTTGCAGCAGTAATTTTGTTGTCCAAGATGACAGAGTTAGTTCTGAGAAACTTTTTAATTGTTTTATCCACATAATGGCATACTGATCACTTTTATGTCACTGGGCAAGGAAATAATCTTAACAACAAAAGCTAGATTTCACACCAGAGGTACCACTTTTATCTTTAATTCTTTATTTGTGGCAACACAAATGAAAATAATTGTATAGCATGATGGCTGTCACACTGGGTTCCATATTGCCCATGTGTTTGAGGTGGATAGGAGCCAATACAAGAAAGATGCACATATACATGACTTGGGTTTAATATAAAAATGTTTGCAGGAGACCTGATAATGTGGCTATCTAAATTATTTCCCGAATGGTTCAGAGGGTCTGTAAAAGATAACTGATTTCCTTGCAGTTTGCCAGGATGTCTGAGCAGATGCTTCTTGCACTACTAGCTGTCACCTATCCCCCTGAGCACTGTGGATGCAGTTGTAGGAGTCAGAGTTTCACTCCTGAGTTTATTGATCTCCCAGAGTTGTTCAGGTGGAAGTCAAATTGACTGGATTATAGAGCCACATTGACAATTTTTTGGTTGTTGGCAACAGAAACAGATCTGCTCAAATCATTGTTTGATAGCTTGATTAGATCTGGTTAAATCTTTAGGGTTTCACTGGGTGTCTATAAACTCAATGCATGAAACATGATAACAAACAGTGTTTGTTCATTTATTTCAGATTTTGGTGAGCAGCACTACATCAGATAAGGAGCAGTGACCTGAAGTGAATAGCCTGCTGGTCACACACCTGAACTGTATTTGTCACATTTTTATCATAGTTGAAAAGTTATAAGTTACAGATGGTCATACAGATCGTGAAAATAGTAATCAGATTGCCCTAGTTTCAAAATTTATCTTTAAAATCAAGGAAGCTAAGAGGCAAAATTTTCTTAATACAGTGTATACTCATTTAGAAAGCACAAGAAAATATTTTTTATTATATATGAATTATGTATTATATAAAATATATACATTTTGACACCTTGTTTTGAGAAATAGTTCACGTCTTTTTCTCAAAACCACAGGTGATTATATTTATTTGGTTTAATATAGAAAAATGTGGTTTGTTTATGCCATACTTTTCTTTGTTTTCAGTGATATCAGAAGCCAAAGAAACCGACCAGTTTCTTTGTCCTTTAAAATGTTACACTGCTACTGAAACTTTCCAAACGCTGAACATTTCACTGATCCCTTTTTCTCTGCCATCTGTCTGATTTGGCCTCTTTCCAAATAATACTGCTTTCCCAATGGATATGGTTGCCCTGGTACAAGAGTTTTCAGTCAGGGTAAGGAAAATTCACATTGTGATCAGTTACTTCTTTGAGAGAGCATTCACATATTGAATGGCTGTGTACACTTACAGTTTGTAGATTCCAGAATGCACACCAAAATACCTCTGTTTGTCAGAAACTGTGATTTGTGCTCTGCTTTGTTCAGAACCTGGTGCTCACAGTTGAAAATGTTTGTGTTTTCCATCATTATGTTCTGTGTTAGTTTGCTTATTTTGACAATTACATTGTTACGGTATCTGTCTAATCTCCAAAAATGGATGGTTTGAAATCTGGTTGGCTGGTTTAAAAAAAAAAAGTCAAGTTCCAGATTCTACACAGCATTGCAGAAACATCAATTCAGCCTTTTGGAAACTTGTCTGATCTTAGAAGTTCAACATGAAATGTACCTTGGGCAAGATGGCGTATTTTAGAAGATGAGCACTTCACTGTGTGCCATTTAAGGGGACTGTCAAGTGGGGTGCAAAATCACTAATCTCTTCTTGACCGATATCTTAAGAATTCTAGATTTATTTAAATTATCTGTTGTAATAATATATCGCTTTAGGTATTGCATCATATCTAAAGACATCAACAGAGAAATTACATCCCATAGATGTAAAAAAGTGCAATGCATCATTAAAAATAAGTATGAAAAAGCATTGTATTTTTATGTGCACAAGTGCATTGACTGTTGAAAAGGTGAAGAGGTCTCATTTCCTCTTCTTCCTTTATGCTAGAATCACTTTCATGCTAGTAATTAAATAGTGCGTTTTATAGTGAGCAATTGTAATAAAACCCCATCAGACACTGACAACTTCCTTTAAGAGGAGCATATTACATTATACTCTGAACTATGTAGATCATCTCCGAACAGTGATAGAATTTCTTGTCAAGCGATTAACTCTGTGCATTCCAGAATCTCTCACATGCAAACTTTCTCCCAGACCCCCTTTTTTCTTCTTTGCTATTGTATGCACCGACACATTTAAAGGAGAACACTAATATTTTGAGAGTGGGATGAATATTTTAGCTTATCTGTAGTTCTGGTTTTAAGAAGTGATCTTCATTCATTCAACTGAAAGAGTGAATCTGGATCTATCACTGTGTCAGAGTCACTTCCAAACTGTTGACTAGAAGATTAAAACAACTGTCTTCTCAGGCAGCCAGCTCTGAATCCTGTGCATGCTGGGACAAGACACTAGGAGTTCAGTCAACGGTTTGAGGATACCCATGGAGGCTAACTCAGAGGTGTCAGCTGCTATTTAAGTCTTCCCTAGGCCATAACTTGAAGACTTGAATTTTGTTTCCACAAAGGCCTCTTTCCAGTGCCCTGGCAGTACAAATGTTGCATTTGCTTAGCCTGTTCCGTACCAGAACTGTAGGAGCAGTGCATGTAAACCTATGTTCATCTTTTGACCTGCGCTGATACACTGAAAGCATGGTTGAGAAGTGGCAAAAGGAGAGCCAGGAGTGGCTGAAATCAAGGCAGCTGATTTCACTCCAAATTTCACTCCAAAGGCAGATAGGATCAATAAAACTCATATGTTAAATAGCTTCCTACTGAGTCCCTACCTTGATAATTTAAAGATGTCTCCCAGGAGAAATAGAAAATATCATTCATTTTCTGCCTTTCAGTTGGAATTCCAGAAGGTACATTTCCTACAGCAATGTAAGTTTCTATAAAAAGAAAGTTCTTCCTCCTCTTTTGGTGGTGAATGTGTTCCATACAAAAAGCAACTTACAGTTTGTTATTTTTTTTCCAATGTTGCTGTGAGTTATTGATACACTATCTGAAAGATTTTATTTTTTCCCTCCTTAGTGATCAGCATTTAATGTAACCTACCGGTATTGTATCTGGATTCCATTTTATGCAATTATGATATTGGTTTGCTACATTTTCTTTACTAAACAGGCACTTGGCAGCTAACTCATAGTACAGGGTGTAGCTTTAAAACCATATGATATTTATTACTCTGGAAAGCTATTTGGAAAAAAAATAACCCCAGACTCTAACTTGCATGAAAATGAACATATTCTCATGTAAATTCCTCATGAGGAAGTTGGCAGAATTAACA
The DNA here is from genome assembly GCA_002631895.1 of Agapornis roseicollis. NCBI lineage: Eukaryota > Metazoa > Chordata > Aves > Psittaciformes > Psittacidae > Agapornis > Agapornis roseicollis. Next base: position 410,730 of record NDXB01019227.1, read on the forward strand.
TGTATGAAAACAGGGAGCCGGCTTACTTCACCAAAGTTTGCGCAAAGGCTGGGAAGCAGCTGAATTACTGGGTAATATTAATAACTTGTTTTTACTGTGAAACAGATGTATGATGCCAGAGCTTTTCCTGTGGGAAAAAAAGCCAACAACCAACCCAAAACCAAATGAAAAAAACTTAGCATATTATATATGTTAGATATAAATAGTGTGATCAGTTCCAAACTTCAGCTAGGAGCTTTGCCATCAGTTCCTGTGGGATGAGAATCAGACCTTGTATTTAATAAGAGATTCATTGTTGTTTAATTACATGAATGTGGTCAGAAAACAGAATGCAGAAATAGAATAGGATTGTGATATTAAGTATATGGTTTTGTTGTAAGCAGTGTTTTTTGGATTAGTACTGTTGTCCCTAAGTCCTGGTTTTGTAGATATATCACTTGGCTGCTAAAATTAGGCTTATGCATGGAATTTACTTAAACAATTTTTGGTCTTCTTGGGGAGGCTTGAATAGAGTTATTTGGAGAGGGGGAAATCTGGTTCACAGTACTTGTAACAAATGCAAAATTTTTACGAATGCTACTGCTTTTGTAGACTTTTAGTTTCCAAATTAATTTGAGGCGTGATTAGTCTGCAGCATTGGACTAATCTCATTGCTCTGTTGTTTCTGGCAGCACTTAGACCACCACTGTGCCAAATCCCAAGGGGGAGTGGTGGCTGGAGGACAATTACTGCCAGTGATTGCAGTACTCTACCTCTGCAAACCTGGGTGAATAAGCTTGCTCCATTAAGATTCTATGTGTGAAGAACTACTTTTGCAGTAGGGTGTTCTAGTGGAAGATATGCTGCATGGCAGCTATAATAATGACCTCAAAACTGTAGTCTGAATGGTCTTGTTTCTCTGTTCTGTTTCTTCCCTTGCTAGCGTCAATGCTGTTGAAGGTTTGTAGAAGCACAACTACAGCATGAACTACAGTGTCTCTGCCTCCTGTGTTTGTTGTTGCCCTCCATGACAGAGCTCAAAACCAGTTACCAGTCAGAGGTACCTCAACAAAGCTGGCATACATCCTAAAATCTGACCACACAACTGAGCCCATGCCAAATGCTGTACCTTTCACATGTGAATGGTCCCGTCAAAGTCAGCAGGACCACTTACAGGGGCTAAAGCTCAGCATTTTTAGTATATGTCTTCCCCTTTTGAGAATGGCTATGCTGACTTGTCTTTTGAAACACAGTGAAAGAGAAGCCCCTCCTACACCCCAAACCACCCACAAAAATGTTCAGAATAGCAAGGGCAGCAGAACATGTCAGTCATGCTACCCTTGCACTACACAGACATCTGTGAAAATTTCATGCTTCTGTGAGCAGATTCTCCAAAGGGCTGAATTTGGCTGTAAGTCATTCAGGGAATACTTCCATTTTCCTTTCCTGCACCTTTTTGTTGTATGGTTTTAATTGTCCTTGGTATTAAAAAAAAAAAGAAAAGAAAAGAAAAAAAGAGCACAAATAAAATAAAATGTACAAACAACAGGAGGGGGCAGGCTTAAACTGATGAAAAGCAAGAAAATCAGACTAGCTGTAAACCTGGAAATGCTGTTCTCAGCTCCTAGAGCATGCAGGAAATGCAGCACATATGGCACATTGAATCACCTGGAGCTGGGCCTCTTTTTTGCACCTTGCTATAGGAGAGCAGGAACAAAGCAGAGATGCAGATTTTAACCCTCAGTTGTCTGGTGTTTGATAAGGATCAGCTTCAGCCTATTCTTATGCTTGTGTTCCAGATCACAAATATAAGATGTTAAAAATAGAATCATTACTGAATAATCTCTTCTGTACTTAAACATGGATAGCAGTGCAATTTTGTTGATCAAAAACTTTTGGTATCCTTCTGTCTAGTGTTTAGAAATACGTATGAATGTAGTTGTACCTTTTCTTACAGAAAAGTTGAATTTTATTATAATGACACTTCATTTATGATGCTCTTTGCAAAAGCTGTTTCTGATATTATGCTTTTAAGTGAACCTCATTGTGCCTTACCATCATTAATGAATCAGACTTTAGATAAAGACAGTGTAGGTATGGCAGCATATCATTATACAGGGGAGTAGAATGAAATATGAGGATTCAAATATTTACTACATCTTCACGATGTTGAGGAAAAGATAGCTCTAAGGGTAGGATGATGGGTTTTACTGTTCTTAGTGTATGTATCCTAGAAGGATCTTTGAAAAATTTAAACCATCTTAACTTTCTGCTTAAAATTGGCAAACTTTTTTGTTAGGAAAAAATTAAAGCAAACTTTAATAAAATCAGAACATCTGATGTTGAACATTTCACCACAGTTTTGGGGATTTTTTTTTTCTCCTAAAGATGAATTGTTCTGTTTTGGAGATTTTTGGTTTGGGTGGGTTTGTTTGGGGTGTGTGTTATGACATCTTTCATTTATTTGGAAAAAGAAGGAGGATAGGAAACTTCAGAATGAAGAACTTCCAGGTTGATGTAAATCCATGTTGTGTTTTTTTTTGTTTTATTTTTAATTTGGGATCTTCCTCAAAGCTCCAAATGCTGCTGCTTCTGCCCTTCTTCCTAATCTAGAAATCTGATTTATTCAGACCACTCTACCACTGATCTCCTTGATGCCACTATGTATCTGCCTTGACTGTCATAGTAATACACATGTATCTCTAATGATTTTTTTTCTGTCAAGACATATATTTTTCTGTATTTCATACACCTGTAACAAAATAAGTATTAATTATTATACATCAAGATATGCAGAGAAAAACAATTTTTACTCATTTGTTTTACAGGGATATCATTACTATCACAGGCTGATATTGCACAGCTATATGTATGATTAAGAGAAATATTTTAAAGTATAGAAGTGAAAGACTTCAAACTTATGGGAATAATTTTACGTATTTTTAGAACTTGAAATGTGCTTACGCAGACATTTTTGAAACAGACCAAGGAGTCAAAAGATTCCATCAAAGTGTACACATTCAGAAGTTTTACAACTGTTTTTTATACTTAAAAGATTACAATTCCCTTAAAGCTCTAGAAAAGGGGGGAGTTGTTAAAGAGCAGGACCTTGATTTTGCACTGGTATTCTCTCAGTTTAATGGAATTTTTGAAACGTTGCAATATATTGGGTTAGTGTAGTCACTTTAATATTAAAGCTGTATGCAAAATTAAATACAATTTGTTGTCTTGTACTTTAAAAAGCAGTGGACTGGGAACATAGCACAGCCTATGCTGCTTGAATAGTCAGAAAACAATGTGTATGCTCAGTTGAGATAAGGAAAGCCAGGATGCTTTGACTGCAATTGGGGAGTTATTGGAGAGAAGGACTCCACTTTTGAAAACGGTTTGTTTATAGCAATTGAAATTTGCTTAATCAAACTTGTCCCAGAATCATATTGTAGCTACAGTCTGTTTGGTTTAGTTTTTTGTTTGTTTGTTTTAAAAATATGTTTAGTACAGTGAAATTGATTTCAAAGTTATCAGGACAGAACATTGTTAACTATTAGCAGGTGAATCAAGCTGTCTCTGACAGTATAGACTGATTTTAACAGACACAAGCTCTACTGAGCTCTGGACAGAAGGTAATTTCAGTCCAAAAGCTCCTTCCTCAGCTGTTTTAGTGCTTCTTTTTTCCCAGGCTAAATATTTTGCGATAATATGGGGTTTTTAGACCAAAGCTGAATTACATTTGGCTGCCCTGAAGCAGAGAGCAGAACAACTTGCATCTGGAAATCAAACACAGCTGGATTTTCAGTGAAGGTGTTTCAGTGAAGACTTCAGTTTTTGAGTCTGACCCTAACTGCTGTGGTCTCACTTTTGTTTCTACACTGAGCTTATGACCCCGTGTCATGTAGTCCTTCTCAGGAGGGTAAAGTCACTACACTATCAGGTTTGCATACTATAGCACTCACCTTTTTTGCTTTTTGTATTTGTTACAACTAAATTTAGGTTTTGTAAATGTGTTGGAGGCTGCCTGAATTAGGAAAATGAATTTTGAGTTTTGGTAGCTCAATGGAACAGAAGTGATTGAAGGACAACTGATTTCTTGAAATTTCTCACCTGAAATTCCAGGGAAAGAGAGGGGAAAAGGTTCTCAGAGAGGGCACTCTCTGAAGAGGTCAACCATGGGATAAATATGTGACTAACCAAGTACTCTGAGTTTTTATATGAGAGAAGGTACAAGGAGTAGGCTGCCAACACTAATGGTATTTTACAAATGGCACCAAAGTAAAAATTTGGTAGCTGTCCAAACTGCTTACTAAGTGGGCAGTTTGCTTTGGGTTGTCTCAATCAGAATTTTCTAGCAAACACACCTATTTCTTGGTTACAAAAAAGTGAAGATGTCTTCTAGTGTTAGAGGCACATGAATGAAGCCACCGACAGTGACTGAAGTCACTTTTGCTGGTCACCAAAATGAAATATTTTATTGGTGAAAGAGGATAGAAGAAGCTTTGATGTCTCTGCTGTTCCTTAAAGCTTTTCACACCAGCTGCTGATGTTCTCCATTGAAGAATATAGTGATTGGGAGTCAAAAAGGAAAGGTGTTCAGTGAAGATATTCAGTGCGTGAGGGAAAAGTTTCAAAGGCATTGGATGGCAAGCACGAAAAAATAAACACAGCCCACTGGATTACAGCATGTTAGTAAATACAAATGCTGCAACATTTCCATAGAGCTCTTTCTGTAGAGGTAACTCTTCCATGTAGTATAGCATGTTTCATTATTATCATCACATTTTGCTAAGTTATATGCCTGTTTTATTTTTTAGTTTACTTACAAAGGTTGTCTGAAGTTGGTGATCAATAGCACTGAGAGACATCAAAGTTTCAAAAAGCATAGAAAAAGAGGTGTTACTGTTTAGGTAAAACTGTCATTATCTAGGTGTGTTGCAATTTGGTGGTTTTGGCTTCTAATGCTCATTCAGAACACCACCTTGTGACCTAGATCTCCTGTAATGCATTAAAGTTGTAAACCATACTTGTACTTTGCAACAACGCTGGGAATTGAGACACCTCTAATTCACAGAATCACGGAATAGTTAGAGTTGGAAAGGACCTTAAGATCATCCAGTTCCAACCCCCCTGCCATGGGCAGGGACAGAATTTTTACTGCACTGCTCGGCACTGCTCGGCTCGGCTTGGCCCTGAGGAGAACCGAGGAACCAGGGCACCAAAGGGGACTGGGGCAGCCTGGCAGCAGGCAAACTCCTGTGAACTGCCGCTGAGCTTAGCAGGAGGGAGCAGAGAGCTCAGTTACTAGCTTTTGTCAAGTGCACTGAGGTACTGATTAAATGGTATGCATCAGTGTGAATTGCTTTTGTTCATTACTCAAGGAGTGATCCCTGAGCAGAGAAGGAATGTAAATGCGGTATTATGTAACATCAAGATGCTGAAACTTTGGCAGCACATTGTAAGTACAAAAATGGCCCTTTGCTAGGGCGTTAACACACTTCTTTTCCCCTTTCAGTTCATCTTTTTTAACTTTGTTGTTTCTTTTTACCCAGGCAAAGTTGTCAAAATGTAAATACCGTTCTATTGACAAGATATACTAATGTCAGTAGTAAAAGACATTGTTGACATGAAAGAACTACCATGGGTGAGAATTTCTAAGCTATTCTACATTATTTCTTTTATGACTATTCATTGGAATGTCCTGGCAGATAAATTTCACTCATTCACTTTCACAGAGAGCAACTTCTTAGTTCTTTTGCAGAGAAGCTGAGACTATCTGCTCTCATTATCTTTGAAATACTGCACTGTGTCTTGTTCGACAGTTCTGTAAAATAGAGAGAAAAAATCTTAAGCCCAGAATTGTTTCTCAAGGAGAACACTAGCGTGGTTTTCTAACATTGTCCTCCCACCTGGCAAATTTCTTGTGGCTATCTCTGAGTAAGTTGATATACAAGGTCAAAGGAAGTGAGGGTGAAAGATGTATAACCCAAATAATGACAGCCTACCTACTTTCACCTATACCAGCCTATGCCATACATTAATAACTTGGGCTTATCTTGTAAATAAAAAGATCCAGATTTTTCTGTTCTTACATATTTAACTTGCAGGACTGGTAGGCTGACTGGGAGGCCAGTCAAGCTAAAATACACACGTACATGCTGTTTTGATATATGAGGAGCAGTACAGTGATCAGTTTTGCTTTTTTCTGAAAGATGAAAAGAAATCTTTTTGTTTATATTTTCATTTATAACAAAATCTGCATTTGCTTTTGTCAGTATGGTTAGCTGATATGTGACACTTCAGTCTCTCCTCTACCATCACTCTGTCTTTCTATTCTAGTGAACTCTTTCGCTTATTTTAGCAAAGCTACTTGCAATGCTTGATCATATGTGAATTGACACAAGAGCCTACATCCTATTTTGACTCCTTTTATTCTATAGTTTTTTGCTTTTGCAACTTGTAATAATTCCTATGAAGCTGTCACAATCTGTTCTATCAAAATTACTTACAGTTCCTGTTGTTCAGGGATCATTGAAATGATCAATTGCTATGGTCTCTCTTGGTAATGTGTGCTTGGGGAGTCCTTCATTTACACAATAGACTTATTCAATTTTTGGTGAAATGTGATTATTACTCTTGCACAGAAGACATGCTCACTCTAAATTTGGATTGCTTATTTTTTAAACAAATTGTATAAAAATGCTTATGAAAGTGATGAGATGGATTAGGGTGTCAATCCACAAAACTCAATTTTTAACCTTGCAAACTAATTGCATTTACCTTGTCATTTGAAGGACTGATGATTTTACATAGCACTGGTCGTTTAGTAAGGACTGGCAAGAAGTCTAGCTGCTACAAAGGCAGATCAAAGCATGACTGATGGCTCAGGGTGGCTGGAAATCATGGGAAACTGACTGGGAAGTAAGCTCTGTGTCCACACAAGTGAGCTCCTCTCTTTACAGGCTAAGCTGTGCTCATTACATTCCTGGCTATGCAGCAGCAGAAGTGTGTTAGAATGGTTCAGTATCGGTTGTGGAGTGGAGTATGAGAAGATTTTAAGCATGCAGATGTTTGCAAGTACCATGCACCTTGAAAAATTGTATGCTAAATCCCACTGGTTTTTATCCATAGCATTTTTATTCACCCTTTTTAAGGAGAATAGTGATATGACTTTTAAAACTTTTTCTTACTCAGATGCTCTTTTGATGTTATTATCTTGGTTATAATGACATTTCTCAGTAAGCCATCTGTGATGTAACTGAGCAGTGGTGGATGAAAATCTATAAAACTGAGGCAGAAGAGTACAGAAAAAAAATCTAGGTGTCATCCTGCCAACATTTTGTTTCTGTCTCATTTCCTTTAATGGGATTGTCATGACAGTATGCTATTACCTGCTTAAGTAACAGTTCATAAGGTTGCACCCTATGCTTGAGTCAGAAACCCCATAGACTTTATGAGCATGTGGAAGAACATTAACTGAAGGATGCAGGGAGGTCTTGGAAGCTGCTTTTCTTATAAGCTGAACAACTGGTATCAGGGCTGCTGACTGCACCTTGTGCACTGTCTCTTATTTAGGGTGTTGCGTTCGCAGTTGCGCTTTTAGCTTCAGCTGGGCATGTGAAGCCATATACCTTAGAGACAGAAAATAAATAAACTGATTGTATCCTTTGATTTCAGTTACATACTTAAATTGAATAGGATTACTTGCATTACTGTTAATGTTAGTAGTAGGTACAGGATTAGTTCCTGTGTTTGTCAGTGGTGCAAAAGCCAACAGAATATACAACAATTTGGTTACATTTTAAATTATAATCTGAAATTAAAGGGCTTTATTTTGGAGCTGTTGCTCTGAATAGCAAGTATTGATACTCATAATTGAATTCTGAGGTAGAACTTTCTGTACACCTGTAATGTAGGGAATTCTTTCATTATGTGACATTCACATGGCAGACGATTGGTCACCACTTAGGAATAGGATTAAGTCCTGCATTTCAAGGGTCAAAAGGACTGGGATCTGCTTCTAAGGTAAAACATTTAATCTATTTCATATCTCAGAATTCTGTAGGCTGAAATCACCACATTGAGAAGCATTTTGAAAAATATTTGAATATGTGCTGTGGTTACTCTGTACTAGAACTAGACTTTGAACTAGTGTAATTTATGTTGGTAGGACCACCCGATGAGGCAGGCCCTGATCCGGAAAAATGTTGCAGGCAGACCTCCAATGAAAACTTTGCTGCCTTATGCAATTTTCAGGATTCCGAGCTAAAATTTGACATAGTGTGAATAAGGGTGGCAGAATGAAAGAAATCATACTGCTGCCATGCCAACCTGTTTGCACACCTGTAGGGCGGGGGGTGTGTGTGTGTTTCTTTTTCTTTTCTTTTTTTTTTGTACTAGTATAGCTTGTTTTTCTACATTTATTTCTACTTGGTTCTCGTGCAGCTTTTATCCTTTGTGTAATTAAAATTTGGGGAAACGAATAATTTTGGCAAATATTGCTGGATAAATGCTATCAATTTTATATGGGGCTTTCTTTCACATGGACTGAATGTCTCCTCAGTAAAGAAAATCTGAAAAATATGGACAAATAAGCCACATCTCCTCAACTAAAATCAGTGCTGATAACTGAAAAATCTCTTTACGACAGAACCTTGCATAATTTGAAGACAAGATGCGTATCATATCAGTCATCGTGTTTGCAATTCGCTTTATATGCAGGACATGTGGTGATCCTGACTCCAACCCAACCTTATTTGACTAAGAAGCAATGGTAGACAGTGAATATAAACCTGTTTTTTGCTCATGGTAAGCAATACTGTATGCACTACCTCTCGGAAATAGGGAATGCAAAACGTTTTGTGCATGAAAGTACCCTGGGCTTTTTGGAACCTGAATCTCTTTTCCATGGCCAGCTTTCTTACTGGTCTGAGAAGGTGACTTAGGGCTCTGGCAATACCTCAGTCTTCATAGGAAATATTCAGGACCACAGTAGCAGCTGGCTTCCAGTATATTATCATATAAAATCCTTCCATTATTTTTTTTCCCTTTAAATTACATAAAGGATAATTACAGTCTGGCCTGGAATAACAACTTCACATTCTCATTTAGAGTAGGTATTTCTAAATGTTCAGTTTCATATTTTGTAAACTGCTGGATTGGATTTAAAAGTAAATATGACAAGTAGCTAAAACCTGCTGTCTTCAATTGCACTAGAAATTGTAGCTGTGTGAGAATTCACTTGATGTCTGGAATGAAAAATGGCTGCAAGAATACCCAGGTTTGGAGAAACTGCTTTTGGAGATACATGAAGAAATTGGAAGAAAAGGAGTTTTTTTTTTTTTTTTTTTTTAAACGAATGAAAGGGAACAATGGATTTTTGTTT